>PVKC010047536.1:0-11043 GCA_004027635.1 Crocidura indochinensis | reverse complement strand
TAGAGAATGAAGGTGGCATCTCTGATGACCCAAAAAGTACCAACCAGCTAGTTAGCCTCTCAAAGAGTTTAGAGAAGAAATATGGAGGATGTTCATAGAACTCAAAGAAAGCATAGATCTGGGGCCTGGGAGATAGCATGGAGGTAAGGCGTTTGCCTTTCATGCAAAAGGTCATCAGTTCGAATCCCGGTGCCCCATATGGTCCCCCGTGCCTGTCAGGAACAATTTCTGAGCTTGGAGCCAGGAGTAACCCCTGAGCACTGCCGGGTGTGACCCCAAAACCAAAAAAAAAAGAAAGCATAGATCTAGTTTAACAGGCCACAAAGATAGAAATCAGAAAACTTCAATCTGTAATAGCAGGACAAAAAAGCTTGGTAGATGAAATGGAAACCTCAATGGAAAGCATCTCCAACAGAGTAACAGCAGTTGAGGACAGAATCATTGAGCTGGAAGATGAGATGCAGAACAACTCCATACATCAGAAGAGATTGGAAAAAAACCTTAAAGCAAATGATCAGATGATGGAAAAATTCTCAAAACATGTGAACAGGGGGTGGCACAGCATTAAGGCATTTTCCTTGCATGCTTCTGGCCTACTATGGACCACAGTTCAATTCTCCGGTTTCTCATATGGTCTCCCAAGCCAGGAGCAATTTCTGAGCACATAGCCAAGAATAACCCTGGAGCATCACAGGGTGAGGTCCAAAAACAACAAAAAAATGAAAATAGAACTCAAATTAACTCAACAGAAACAACATAAGAATCACTGGAGTTCCAGAGACCCATGCAGAAACTCCCCAGAAAGAATCAACAGTCAAGGACATCATTACAGAGAAACTTCCAGAGCTAAAGACTGCATGAACCAAATCCTTCATGCTTGAAGAGTATCAGCTAAAAGAGACCCAAAGAAAAGCACCCCAAAACACATCCTACTCACAATGAAGAATCCCCCAGATAGGAATGGAATACTGAAAACAGCAAGATCAAAAAGAGAAATTACATTCAGAGACGTATCTTCAAGAGTTGCAGCAAACCTGTCACAAGAAACCCTAAAGACCAGAAGGCAGTGGTGGAATATAGTGACAAAACTCAACAAAATGAATGCTTTGCCTAGAATACTGCACCCAGACAAACTCATGTTCAGGGTTGAAGGAAGTGTACATAGCTCCATGTAGAAACAGCAGCTCAGAAACTTTACAGACTCAAAACGAGCCTTAAAAGATAAACTGAAAGGTTCACTTTAAGACAAGACAGACCTGGGGTCGAAGTGGTAGCACGGCAATAGGGTGTTTGCCTTGCATACAGCTGATCCAAGATGGAAGGTGATTTGAATCCGAGCGTCCTATATCGTCCCCCAACCAGGAGCGATTTCTGAGCACTTTGCCAGGAGTAACTCCTGAGCATCATTGGATGTGGCCAATCCCCCAAAACTAACAAAAGAAAAACCCCAAAGAAACAAAAAACAAACAAACAAAAAGACAAGACAGACCAAAGGACACACCAAACTTCTACACAACAATGGCACTAATCCCATGACAATTATTTCTCTCAACATTAATGGACTAAATAGCACCAATTAAGAGACACAGAGTGACAAAATGGATCAAAAAGCTGAATCCAGCATTTTACTGCCTACAAGTAACACATCTGAATAAACATAGACTAAAAATCAAAGGTTGGAGCAAAATCATCCAAGCAAACAACTCCATTGAAAAAGCTGGAGTGGCCATATTAATATCAGATGACATAAACTTTAGACTAAGAAAAGTTATAAGGGACAAATATGGACATTTCCCAATAAGGGGTATGGACAACACGAAGAAATAACACTCCTAAACATATACACACCCAATGACAGACCAGCAAAATATTTAATACAATTGTTGACCAATCTGAAAGAACACATCAATAGTAACACAATAATAGTGGGATACCTCAACACTGCCCTGTCACCCCTTGATAGGTCAACCAGACTTAAATTCAACAGGAATATACTAGCTCTGAAAAAAGAAATAAAAGAAAGTGGACTAGTAGATATATATATAAGGCATTCCATCCCCAGAAAACTGGATGCACATTCTTCTCCAATGCACATAGATTATTCTCTAGGATAGACCCATAAAACATATCTCCATGAAATCAAGAGGAAGAAATCGTGCAGACTACCTTCTCAGATCACAAGGCACTGAAATTAGAAGTGAACTACAAAGGGACACAGAAGAAAAACTTTAATATCTATAAATTAAACAGCTCAGTACTGAACAACCAGTGGATCAGAGATGAAATCAAAGAGAAAAATCAAAAGATTCCTAGAAACAAATGCCAGTGAGACACAAATTATCAGAATTTTTGGGACACAGAAAAGCATAATAAGAGGAAAATGTATAACTTTGCAAGCACAAATCAGAAAAGAAGAGTGGACCTACATAAATAGCTTAATGACACAGCTAATAACATTAGAAAATCATGAACAAAATATAAAATAAAATTTGTATAGAATAAGAAAAATATTGACTTAAAATGTCAGTCATGAGAGAGGTCAGGGAGAGATTGAGGAACTTTTGAAATTATGATGGTTAATAGTTGCTATATAGGAGTGTTATTATTTTGAGAAATATGTATTTGAAATATACAGAAATGAAGGTGCCGCATACCCACGGTTTACTGTGAAAAGTTTCATAAAAATACAAAAGACTTAGCAATTGGAAGTCTTCAGGTGAATGAGAAATAAGAGTTATATGCACTATTCCTGCAGCTGTGTGTGTGTGTGTGTGTGTGTGTGTGTGTGTGTGTGTGTGCCTGAAATTATTTTCAGTTAAACTATTGCTGTTACTTGAGAGGTGGAGCCAGATTTCTCTTAGCAGGGTTCAAGAGCCTGTGAGGTGTCAGGGATTGAACCGTGGCCTCAAACATGCAAAGTATGTGCTTAACCTCTTAAACCATCTCCCTGGTTCAATGAATTTTCTTCATCACTATCATCAACTTCACCACCATCACCATCACCACCTCCCAAACACCACCACCACCATCACTATCCTTCTGTTCCACTTTCTCCTCCTCCTCCTCCTCCTCCTCCTCCTCATCATCATCATCATCATCATCATCATCATCATCATTCTTACTGAAGGAGCCCACAAGACATGGCCAATGTAGCTCTGGATTGGATCCCTTTGTCTAAGGAAATGATTGTCGTAGATGGCAAAACTTCAAAAAGGATTTTGGGGGGAATGGAATGTGAACTCTATTTGTACTTTCCTGGCAATTAATCTGTAAGTCCCAAAATGAAAAGTTTTGAAACAGTACGTGCTTTTCTGAAGTTAAAAACACAAATTTTCTTTTTTCTTTTTTTGATCAGGACAGAATCTCTGTAGTTAAGAGGCCAACAAGGCTGTTCTTTTCAAGTAGGTTGAAGAATGTTTGATTTTGAAAGGGAAATACCTAAGGGACGGGCCCTAGATAAGGAAGCCTGTTGACCTTATCCTCAAATGTCCATTCCTTGTTATAGTATCTGCCCACTGGGTTAGTTAGGGCAGTTTCCTCTTAGAGCAAAATAAGACAAACATGTGGGAAAAGGAGTTTGGAAAGGTGCGTCAGCTCTAACTGAGAAGTGCTGTATAGGGTTGTGTGGTTGCACATCTGGTCATTAACTTTCAATAGAGATTCTGCTTTGGTGATGGAAATGACTGTCTCCTTTTTTGTCTCTCTCTCTCTCTCTCTTTTTTTTTTTTTGGTCTTTTTCCTACAGTATTTCCTTGTCATCTGGTATCTCCTCTTTTTCCATGCTTCTCCTCCATCTTCTTCCTCTTTTAGTTTATACTGTTTGTCTGTCCTGTTTTTGTGTCCCCATTATTTTTTACCAGATTGTATTGTTCCCTCCTTTACACAGTTCTTTGCTTGTATTTTGATTTTTCCCTTTCCGGTAGGTTCTTTTGTTTTCTTATCCAGTCCCTTTAATTTCTTTCATTTTTATTGTTTTTTTTTTTTTCAAGTATTCTAGGCCATGGAGTCGCTTTTCCAACCTGTCTTTGTTTAGGAGAAAGGCCAGTTTGAATTCAATTCTTACGATTGAATTTGTCAAGAACACTTCTGCTGATAGCTTCTATGTATTGAGTGCTTGCTATGGACCAATCATTATATTGGTTGTATTATTGATATTCACATTTAATATTTACAGCAGCACTTCATCCTTTATTTTTTTGCTCCTATTTTATAGGTGAAATTAAACACCCCCCAGGTTGAACCATTTAACCCAAAATAAAAAAAATGTAATTTCCTGGTGCTTCATGCCTACTCTATAGCCCAATACTCTTATGTTCTAAAGATAGTACCTAAGGGACCAAGGGATGATGCTCAGAGTATCAATAAAGTTACAGGGAGAATGAGTCCTACATAGCTTATTATATCAGCAGTGGAAAAAGGAGGATGAGAGGGTTTGATTTTTTATGTTGGTATATGAATGACTGGTTTTTAGCAAGTGTTCAGTGATAATCAGTGCAAATTGCTGGCTGAAAGCCATTCCCCTCTGGAACCTTTTCCCACAATATTTTCTTTTCAGATTGTAACAGGAAATAATTATGGTCATTAAAATAGAGATCCATTTCATAGTCAGAGGTTCTGGTGGTAAACCTCACATGTCAAGGCAATTATTGACATTGTGGCATGTCAACTTCAAAATGCCAAACTGTGGGCAACAAATCCTAGTGCAATGATTTGGTTTTAATAACAGCCCAGTACCACCTGAACCATGCCACTGCAAGATAACAAAGTCTGAGCATCCTAATTAGTTTTCTGGAGATTTCAGAATCATAAGGGTATATTTAATTCAGAAATTTTTGATTTATTTATTAGGGTCACATTAAATGGTGACTGTATCCCCCATCTTACCCCAGCCATTTCCCAAAAGTCTCACCCCCAAATTTGGACTTTATAGTTGGACCATTGCTGCTGGTGGAATACCAACTGCCCATGCTCAGGGATCTTGTGGAGCTGGAGATTGAACTCAGGACCTTACAAAGTATGGGCAAGTGCACTTGAACTACTACGTTCTAGTCCTAATATGCAAGATTTTATATTTTGAAATTTTAAGTAAGGAGCTTATGATGTGTGTTGGACAAGAAATGAAGTCAATCCATATTGTCTGAAAGCTGAATATGTAGACTTGGTACCCCATGGGAACATGGTGTTGTCACTTGCAATGGAACCTGGATGCACATATAGCCAAATACTGGGATATAAAGACAAGTTAGGCTGACTTTTAGGAGAATTAAGATTTATTGTTCTAATTGACTATCTTGGCTTTTATGGAAGGAGATCTTTAATTTGGAGGGGGTGAGGTGGTCGCAGGGATGGAACCTAGGTCTCATGCTTGCATGCCAGGCATGTATTTTCCTATTTAGCCATATGCCTATCCCCTCACTTTTTTTTATTTAAATATTAAAAGTGTCTCATTAGGATTTGAAATCTCTGCTTATTAAATATTGTCTCCAGTTACATAATATATATGTATATATACTTGTGCTACTTTTAGAGAGAAATGCTGAAATAGAAATAGTTTATCTTTTGGAATAAGGTGGGCTGTTATAGAATCATCATCAGTTGTGTTATATGCACAGTGTACGACTTGGTGCCTTTGGTTTTTTATTATTGCTGAATAAAGTGGGATTTATTTTTCCTATCAAATTTGGATGCTTTTTAGCATGTTGTTGAGACAGAGCATGGGAAAATAGCAATAAGCAGAATGCTGCTGGTGTGTGGCTGTCTGTAAAAGCATATGAAAACAAATGATCCTCATGGGATAACTGGACCATATCCATTAAGTCAGGTTTAGGCTGTTGTTATGGTCTGAGTAGGGAAGTAATTAGTACAATAGCCCACCCAGTTGCTCAGGGTCTCTCAGTGGTAAAGAATGTCTTTGTTCTCTCTCTATCCTGGGCTTGGCTGTTTGAACTCAACCAAACTATAACCAGCACCAAGCAGCTTGAAAGTCCCAACTGTGCCTTATGCATTGCTTTGAGATTGAAGGGTGGGGGAAAGGATAGGAGGGAGAGATGGAGGGAAGGAGGAGGAAAAGAGAAAGGGAGAGAAGGAAAAAGTGTTTGAGGGGAATTATTTATATTAGAGTGGGTAGGAAGTTGTCAACTGTTTTAATGTGGGGGACATCGAGGCCGGAGCCATAGCGCAGCTGTAGGGCATTCGCCTTGCATGCTGCTGACCCAGGACGGACCTGGGTTCGATCCTTGGCATCCCATTGTGTCCTCCAAGCTGAGCACATAGCCAGGAGTAACCCCTGAGCATCACTGGATGTGGCCCAAAAGCCAATATATATATGGGGAGATATCATTGTGTCATTATCAATGAGCATTTACTACTGTTTGTGGGAATGCATTCTAAAACTAAACTGCAATAAAAATTGAAGAAAGAGGAAGAAAAAAAATGGAGCTCTTTAATGGTATGTCATTCAGTGAAACTAAAGGCAAAAGCAGATAAAAAATGTGAGTATGATGCACCCATATGGGTAAGCTGAGATTTTGTGGCCCTAAGCTCCCTCATCACCAACCCTCTGACCTTTGTTCTATGAAAACTGCTTATTGGGTGTATAAATGTACTTTTTTTCAATCCCCCTTTCAAGAATTAACCATCTACACATTGTAATGATATTAACTGATCCTCTGTTGAAGGATAAAAGTTAGCTCTGTCCACCTATCAAATGCAATCTCTCCTAGTGAGATGTGAATTGAGTTTGCAGAGGTCTGACTTTGATTAGTGAGCTACACCTGCAGGAAAAATGATTCTCTCAGCTGGAATTATTTGGGGGTAAGGGGATGGGAAGAGAGACTGGTTTCACATTCAGCAATATACCAGTGATTTTTCATTCTTTTATTTAGAAAATCATGTATAAATATATATTAATATTATTTGCTCTTCTAAGCCCAGGTATGCTTGCATGTAAGGCATGTACTTTCCTACATGTCAAGTGATACTCATTGGCATAGCATTCAAGCCCCTGTATTTGAAGAAGTATGCTCTTAGACCTCAAGTTCTCTCTTGTGTTGTTGGCACCTTTGCTTTGGTAGTTTTGGGAATGAGTGGATAGGAAGCATGGAGGGCATCTGCTAAAGAAGCCACCCAGGAACATTATAATCAGGGATGGTTTTGCAAAGTGTTTACATCCAGCTCCAGAAAGTTGGATTTTATGGCTGTGTCAAGTCCATGCTTGGCTGCAGGTTTCCCAGGTAACCAGCCTCGCTTCCAGGAGTTGATGGTAAAAATGATGTCATTTAAATCTTTTGTCCATTTTTACATAGATGTCTTACGATCTTCATTCTCTTAAATTGTAGATACTCAACATGTTGAAAGAGATTTTATAATTTTGGCCTAATGTGCAACTGAAAACAATTTTGATATGTTTGAAAGTTCATTTATAATTCCTCTTAGCACTTAAAAATTAAACTTCCTGCAGGCTGAAGAGATAGTACAATGTACTGGTGAGATGTTTGCCTTGCTTGCAGCTGACCCAGGTTTGATCCCCCAATGTCATATATGGTCCCTCAAACCCTGCCAGAAGTAATCCCTGAGCATAGAGGCAGACATTAGACCTAAACACCACTGGAGTATGCCCCCCAAACTAGCCCCCTACCTCCAGAACAAAGCAAAATAACCAAAGAAAAAGCCAAACAAAAACAATGTTCTTATAGAAGTATTTGTTAATGGTAGAAAACACTTAAGACTCTACCCTGGATATGAAAAATAACACTGATCCTATTATGCAGAAAATAGTTCAGAGTTTGTGTTAAATACCTACATTTTTTGCTCTATAGTTATACTCCGAAAATTTATCATATAAAATTAAAAAATGGGGACAGGAGAGATAGCTCAATGCATGCTTCGTAAATGAGAGACCCAGATTCCAGTCCTAACACCACATAATTCCTCACCTGTTGAACCGGGAGTAGCAACTGGGAGTGAACAACACTGAATAACAACCCTCACAAACAAAATAAAATAAATGCATATATTGTTATTTTGTAAACTTTCCCCTTCTTTATCCCTTGCTCTAATCGGGTGAAGTATTTGAACTATTCTTCCATCTTGTTGACTGTGCTCATTCCATCATTTAGAATGACTGCAGGGTTTTGGTGGAAAGGCTGAATTTTTGCAATCATGTGAAATATAGTGGGGACAGTTTTGTACACGGGCTTGGGCACTTAATTGTATACCAAAGACACATTCTGAAACATCAAGTTTATTATATCAAAAGCAGAACATGTGCCTAGGACCCCTGGTATTTGTTTGCTAGTGCTTTGAGTATCAGCCTGTGTTGAGAGAAGTAGCCTTATGGCTTTAAATGACGCCCTTGTTTTTAAGACTTAGCATTTCTCTGTATTGTTTCAGTCATTTGGATTTTTGCGGTAAATCGGTTAGCTTCTACCTTTTCTCATTTTCCTGGAGAAACATTCTCATTTTAGCTTAGTGTTTTGTGAAAGCACTTTCATCTTAGGGGCATGGATTGATTTTCTGCATTATTAGTTATCTTGTCCACTGGATTGAAATGTAGGCTGAGATTTAGTCAAATGTACCATGAATTTAGTGGGTATTCAGGTATGTGTTTCAGTAGAGTATCTTGCAATTCAAACAATACTTTCAACACTTCTGATCTAAGAAATTATAAAAAGCCAAAGGGGTATAGAGAGATTCATGCCCCCTAGGCCTCCTCCCCCATCCCCTCAATTTATTGCCTTGCCTCAGGGAAGAACTGTTCCTAAATCATTTGAGGAAAGTGTTTTCACCAGCTAAGTGGATTCCATCTGGTGTTTTTTAAAAGTGTACTTTTCCATCATTTTAGCATACTTACCTATTGTTTCCCTTTTCAACTAGTATCTTTGACTCTTCAAAATATTCAGATGCCTGGGTCCCTATTGCTTTGAGATGCTGACAATTTTATGATTATGCAAATGTTATTGAACTCTGCTTGATGGATGTGTGAGCCCTTGGCTGACTGCACAGGGACTGTGCCTTTAACTGTCACAGGGTTGACTAGTGTGACCTTCACATCAGGCTTCGTAAAACATGCTTGCCAGGCAGGCATCCTAGGGCAATTTGGAGCGGTTGCCTGGGCAACCTCCCTTGCTTCTAATCAAATGCCCAAAGGATAACCCAAGTCCCAATGGAAAGGGACACATCTGAAGGGAGGAGCCCTGTCCTTGGCTAAGCAGTGGAAGTCCATGGGGATGATTTGAGGACCCTTTGCTAATGTGTGGGGAGGTGAGATTAGTTCACAGTCTGATAGCACAGGGAAGGGACAGGAGGAGGGAAAAGGGAACTGAGGGACACATGTAGAGAAGAGAAGGGTACATGCAAATAAAAGGTAGAAATAAAAACCATAAACATAAGCAAATAATTCATACTTAAGGAAACAGTATATCACAAAATATGCAGCATTACAGAAAACAAAGATGGATGATTTGGGGGATTTGTGGTCAATAAATGAATATTGGGCGAGACAACAGAACAGTGCAGACTTATCAGAAATAGATAATATATGCTTTTTGGAAGGAGACAGATTCGTCTATATCGTATACTGAAATAATTTTGCTTTTAAGAAATGACACTGTTTTCTTCCTGTGCTTTCCATTGTAGCTGGAGTAGATCATGAGTGATTTTATATTTTCTTCTGGAAACAGAATGATGGCACTCAGAATCAGAAGACACCCTCTTATTTGTTACTTCCATGAATCAGATTGGCTGCAGATTTGAAACTAGTGCAGTTAAGCAGGCTTTCATTTTTGTTTTTAAAGGAGAAGAATAATCTATTCTACCGCAGTGGTTGTTGTGACAGGTGGCGAGGTTTAAGCTGCTCAAGTAAGCAGAATGCCGGCTCAGTCAGAAAGGCATTATTGTGTAGCCCCGGAATAGAAGTTTTTCCAGGGTTGTTGGCGAACTGATCCGTCTCTAACTTCCAAATCCTCAGGTGCCTTATTCAGCCCATTGATTAAAAAAATCCATGACTCACTCCTGAGACTCCTGCAACTGCTCCTGACATTTCCTTTTTGCAAATCTCAAGGCACATATTGGAGAGATGCAAATTTAATCAAAACCAGCATCTTCAGCAAATGATGAAGTATGCTGACCATGGTGGTCATTCTGTCAATGCTAGTTAATGATGATGTTCCAATTTCATGCATTTTAAACACAGAAGCTTTGCTCAGATATTTTCTAGAGAAAATAATAATTGTAGTTTTAGTCCAGCACATAAGGGGTGGTGCTTTCTAATAGTTTACCTGAGAACAGTTTTCTAAAGAAATTATTTAAAGAGGGTAGCACCAGGAAAGGACCCCCTCCCCTTGGGAAGTACTCTGGAGCCATGTCAGTCTCTAAGTCTGAAGGATCAGGAGAGTAATCAATGTTCTTGGAATTGGAGAATTTAAAGAGTCAGGACTGCAGGGAGATGGTGAAGGTGAGTGTAAATATTTCATTCAAGTCTTCCATTAGCCATATTCACCTGGAAACTAGAGCTCAGAGATCCCAGTGATGTAGTATATTGAGGTCATATTCTTGGAACCTAGAGAAGGAAAGAGGTTAGCTCATGCATGTGGGGAGGGCTGAGTCAATGGAGATCTTTGCCTGGTGTGCAAATATCCATCACTCCTTTGAGGATCCCTTGCCCTTTGGAAGCACTGGCATTTGGAAGAGACATTATTGATACAAGAATGTCTTTCATAGAAGCAGGACAATAAAACAGGGACACACTTAGTCTAATGATTTTCCCAGCTGATATAATTTTTTAAATATTTATTGTGGCCAAAGTGAATTACAAATCCTTCACAGTGATATTTAAGGTACATAGTGACAATAAATGAGAGGCTATCCTAACACTATTGTTGTCCTCCCTCCACCCGTTTCCAGCATCATCCCATATCTCCCTCCTTTACCTCTCAGAATGATAGTGTAACTGTACACTTGAACAGTTTGTTGTACATTGAGTATTGATTCTGTTGTAGTTGACTTTGGGTTTGGTGTTCAAGTCTGATCTTTTTTTTTTTTTTT
>PVKC010047535.1:0-11051 GCA_004027635.1 Crocidura indochinensis | reverse complement strand
TCAATACAAAAACCCCTTCCTCACACCTATATTTATTACAGCACTATTCACGATAGCCAGGCTCTGGAAACAACCAAGATGCCCTTCAACAGACGAATGGCTAAAGAAACTGTGGTACATATACACAATGGAATATTATGCAGCTGTCAGGAGAGATGAAGTTATGAAATTTTCATATACATGGATGTACATGGAATCTTCCATGCTGAGTGAAATAAGTCAGAGGGAGAGAGAGAGACGTAGAATTGTCTCACTCATCTATGGGTTCTGAGAAAAATGTAAGTCATTTTTGCACCAATCCTCAGAGATAATGGGAGGAGAGCTGGAACTTCCAGCTCACTTCAGAAGCTCACCATAAGGAGTGGTGAGTGCAGCTACAGAAATAACTACACAGAGAACTATCTTAATCATATTCACGGATCAGGGATCTGGAAAGCCTGTATGGAGTACAGGTGGGGGTGGGTTGGGAGGGAGGGAGATTTGGGACATTGGTGGTGGGGAACTTGCACTGATGAAGGGGGGTGAAAAAAAAAAGAAAGAAAAGGAAAGAGAAAAAAATAAGGCCTCCCAATTCTTATCACAGGCTGTGTTCTTCACACTGACTGTATAGAAAAAGGAGGTACAGTAAATGCACCCCATATACACCTCAACCCAGACCCTTGCCTGGTCTGTATTGGGAATTTAGGGGACAAAAAAAAAAGAGTAGTGCTCATAACTGCTTTGATATTATACTATTATTAAACTTGCCACTAGATGTGTAATTCTAGACAGGATATTAAGAGTAACAAATCAACATCATTATAAAAATCTATTATGTTTTGATTTACTAGTCCCATCTCTTTACAAAGAGGTATTCCTGGAGCTAAAACCAATGATGGCGACCACTTTCATGTACTGCCCATTATGCAATCAGCTGTAGGTTCATGCTAGTTTTGACTGTATTGAAGAAAGTGCTTCAAACCCTGTTTCAGGCATATTTTAAATCAAGAATAAAAGTCAAATCAAAATGGATTAAAGACCTCAATATCATCCTAAATCCATAAATTACACTAAGGAAAGATAGGTCGAACAATTCATGACACTGAATCCAGAGACATATTCAATGACTCAAAATCATTCGCCAAACACACTGAAACAAAAATAAAGCAATGCAATTACAGCAAACTAAGAAGCCATATGCACAACAATGAAAATAATGGCTAAGGGCTAGAGTAAATAGTAGAGAGGTAGGGTACTTATCTAGCAACCAAATAACATGGGTTCAGTCCCTAACATCCTCCTAGTCTCCCAAGCTAGTCAATGAGTGCAAAGTGAAGTAGAAGTTCGGAGCCTCTGAGCACTATCGCAAGTGGCAAAAAAATGGAAGAAAAAAAAGTACATGATACTCTACTTAGAAAACCCTAAATACTCTATCAAAAAGTTCCTAGAAACATATAGCAATATGTAGCATATAGCAATGTGGCAGGCGACAAAATTAACACATAAAAATCAATGGCCTTTTTATACACCAATAATTATAGGGAAGAAATGAACATTAAGAAAACAACACCGAGATAGCATGGAGGTAAGGCGTTTACCTTTCATGCACAAGGTCATCGGTCTGAATCCCGGTGCCCCATATGGTCCCCCGTACCTGCCAGGAGCAATTTCTGAGCATGGAGCCAGGAGTAACCCCTGAGCACTGCCGGGTGTGACCCCCCCCCCCCAAAAAAAAAAAGAAAAAAGAAAACAACGCCATTCAAATTAGTGTCACACAAACTCAAATACTTGACTAAAGATGGGGAGGATCTATACAAAGAAAACTATAAAATCCTGCTCCAAGAAATAAGAGAGAATGCACAGAAATGGAAATGCATACCCTGTTCATGGATTGGCAGGATTAACATAATTAAAATGGCAATACTCCCCAAAACATTGTACAGATTTAATGCAATCCCTCTAAAGATACCTATGGCATTCTTCAGAGAAGTGGATTAAACACTTATAAAATTCATTTGGAACAATAAACACCCTCGGATAGCTAAAGCAATCCGTGGGAAAAGGAATATGGGAGGCATTACTTTCCTCAATTTTAAATTGTATTACAAAGCAATAGTTATCAAAACAGCATGGAATAAAGAATAAAGCATGGAATAAAGCATGGTATTGGAATAAAGACAGACCTTCAAATCAGTGGAATAAACTTGAGTACTGAGAGAATGTTCCCCCAGAAATACAATCACCTAATCTTTGATGAAGGAACAAGAAATCCAAAATGGAGCAAGGAAAACCTCTTCAACAAGTGGTGTTGTCACAACTGGTTAACCACTTGAAAACAGCAAACTCAGATCCCATATACGAATGTAAAATCCAAATGGATTAAAGAACTTGATATCAGGCCTGAAACCATAAGGTATATAGAACAGCACGTAGGTAAAATACTCCATGACTTTGAGACTAAAGGCATCTTTAAGTAGGAAACAGCACACTCCAAAACAAGTGGAAACAGAAATAAACAGATGAGAATATATTAAGCTGAGAAGCTTCTGCACTTCAAAGGAAATAATGCCCAGGATACAAGAATAATCCACTGATTGGGAAAAACTACTCACTCAATACCCATCAGATAAGGGGCTAATATACAAAATAAACAAGTCACTGACAGAACTTTACAAGAAAAAAGCATCTAATTCCATCAAAAAAAGGGGAGAAGAAATGAACAGACACTTCCTCAAAGAAGAAATACAAACGGCCAAATGGCACATGAAAAAATGCTCCACATCACTAATCGTCAGGGAGATGCAAATCAAAACAACTATAAGGGACCATCTCATGCCACAGAGATTGGTGCACAATACAAAGAAAGGAATGTAAGAAAAAACATGAAGCCATGAAATAAAAATATGGTCTCATGGGTAGACCTGGAGAGTACCATGTTGTTTAATGTTAGACTGAAGTAGAGGGATAGAAAGAATAATCTCTCTCCTATGTGGCATACCATAAAAACAAATAGTGGGATAATAAACAGCCAAAAGTAACCTGTTGACTTGAAATTTAGAGTGTGACTTTAGTAGGAAACTTATCACAGGGGTAAGACACTAGGACATGATAAAAAGAAGTGGACAACTGAGTGGAGGGTGTAGTGCTGAAATAGTTTATGTATGAAATCACACTAATAGTTTCTAAACCAGAGTGCCTCAAATAAAAATTTGAATCTACACAATGAGGACTTTGCTGATAACAATCATGCCACTACAACTGTGTACTGAGCTCCAACTATATAACTTTTATTTCAGGATTGACTTTCTTCATTCCCTCCTCCAATGCAGTATATATGATAATATATTATTTGTTATTCAGAAGAGAAAGAGTTCTATACAAAATGAATGACTTCGATTGCCTTATAAATAAAACATGGTTAAATGTCTTGGTAAAATAAATTAAAGGAGTATTTGTATTTGATCACTCCATCATATTACTGTCTTTATCTACAAGCAGAAGAAGCTGTTGCTAATATTTCCTGAAATTCATTATGTGTAAAGTCTCTAAAGGAGAAAAATATCTGAGGTATGGCTGAAGCTCAAACAAACCACACATATTATGCACCTCAGAGAGACCCAAAACACATTAATGTCACAGAAAACAGAAAAGATAATGATATCCCACACCTGTAGTTTGGGATTTGTTTGTTTCCTAAGAGCTTTTGTTTGCTTACCTATTTCAAAAATTAATCTATAACACATTACTATAAATTGGTATCATATACTGCTTTCATTACTTAAAATATACTAAAATAGCTGAAGATAACAAATATGATTTAATCAAATAGCTTTGCTGATTTAGACTTAATGAAGAGTCAAGAGATAACTACTTGCATCCATTTTTAAGAATTGCTGAATTTGCACCATCACAAACACATTCTTAAAGCTACATATGAAATCAAACTAGAACAAATCGAAATAATAAGTAGACTGCTGTTTTCTCTGGCGGTATAGTTTAGGTTATCTTGGAGTTTTCCCATTATTACTTAAAAGCCTAAGGAAAAATACAATTTTTTTTAAAATACAAAAGTAAAGAATGTATTGTTTAAGAGAAAGTATTTTTTAAATAGAAATTTTTCTGTGGGAAAACCCTAAAGAAAAGGCTTTAATTTCCCACCTACCATGGCAGTGATTTACAAACATAAAATTTTTATTACAATCATTGTGAAAGATTAAGGGAAGTAAAAACCACTTCATTTCTAAAGATCTTTAATTTTAGCTAGTATTTCTCATAGCATAAAACAACTTTCAAAGATTAAAATAACAATAGTTAGTGCATTTAATGCAATAAAAGTTGAAACCTGAATCATCTGAATGTCAGTGTGCATTGACACCTTTTTATAAACACTTATAAATACTTATCTCCACTAAAAATTATTAGATTGTCCCAGTTTGCATCCAGATATGAGCACATAAATTAAAGGGTCAACATTTGACATACAATCTTTTATTTTATACCCCATTGCAAGCTGTCATCATCCTATATCTGAAGTTTATTTTCCAACATCCAAAAGCTACTGGAAACACATACTTTCTTTTTTTATAGATAAGTAAGAAGACACAAAAATGAAAGTCAAACACATCATTCTTCTCCTGTATGTGTAATTTGGCAACAAAGAGGAAGAGAAGGTAGAACAGAGACAAAAAATGATAAAGGAAAAGAAAGTGATAGACTAAGAAGAAGTCAAAGTAAGATTTCCAGAACAGAAAGAATTAACAAAGGAAGCAGAAGACTACTCATTATTAATTTATCAAAGCTAATCATTTTCTTATTTGCATTTATAATGTGATTCCAATAGCCATTCAACTTTGTATTGAAATAGATATTTATCTTTTAAACTAATTTGTATTGAGTCTGTTGAGTGAAGGAGGGGAGAACCATAGCTGGTAGTGTGCTGGGGTGGCAAGTAGGTAAGGATATGTGATGCTCAGGGGACCATGCAGTGCTCAGATGTGAATCTGGGGATCCTGTATATATTTGATTAGTTATTGTTTGGCTCTGGCTTTGGGGCCACATTTTATGCTGCTCTGGACATACTCTTGGATCTGCACTCAGGGATCAGCTCAAAAGCCTATATGTTAGTGTTGGGGATGGAATTAGGGTGGCTATAATAAAGGCAAGCACCTTATTTAATATACTCTCTCTTCTGTCCTAAGAATCCCTAGTGACTGAGTCATCACTCAAGTCCTGTACCAAGTGTCTTGATTGAGATGACAATTTAGCCAAGGTCTCACATATTGGCTTTATCAAAAGGATTTTTGTTCCATATTTCACATTTAGGAAAACATGTGCCCCATATCTACTTTAGTCATACTAAGTGGTTATCCAATCCCTGCCATGGATTAGACATTGTTTATAATCCTGAAAATATGAAAAAAATGAATCAGGAACCACACTAAGAGAGTTAGATTAAAAAAAAAAGTAAAAGATTATGTACTAGAGTACTTTACATGCATGGGAATCAAGATGAATCTTAGAGGGAAGAACTTCAGTCTGTCAGATTCTTTGAACCCTTATTCAATTTGATTGTTCAATTTTATATTTTAGATTATGAAAATTAATACAATCTCACATATAAGTATTAAACTGTTTTCCTTTGGGGCCAGAGTGTTAATACAGTGGGTAGGGCATTTTCTTGCATGTGCTCAATACAGATTCAATCTTTGGCACCCTGATCCCAGACAGGCATGATATCCTGAGCACTGCCAATTGTGGTCCAAAAATCAAAAATAAACAGATACACCTTTTTTTTAACAGATACACTTTTTACCCTTAGAAATTTTTTTGGTACTTGATAATCACAAGTGCCTAAATATATTGGCTACATTCATTCATTTAACTCTCTGCATTTAATTCTGTCAGATAATATGACAGATTTTATACCAAATTGCTCTAGCACCAATTATTGACATTTATTTCATGGTAAATTACTGTATTCAGTACTTATCTTTATAAACTGTAAAATTTATTTATTCCCACTGATACAAAGAACTTCTTTACAATGAAAATGTCAACAGAAAAATTGCTTCCTATGGCACAGGCTGGCAGATCTTACTTCCGAAACATGCCCAATGTATTTAAACTGCCCATGATTCTTGTTTGGAGACTAATTAGATTGCAATCAACTACTTTACTTTCTATGAAGATGTCTATATAAAATTTCCTTGAGTTTGGTGTTCTTTGCCATTCTCTTTCATTACTTTAAACTTATCCAGGACTTAAAAAGTAACATCTGGGTTTGGTTTTCTTTTTTATTGATACTAGTGTGATTTACAAAGTCCTTCATAGTTGGGTTTCAGACCTACAATGAATCAGGACCAATCCCACAATCAATGTCCAACTCCCTACACCAATGTTCCCCAAGTATCCCATAACTCACTCTCCCCCACCCCCAGCCTGTCAGTATAACAGGCCCATTTTAAGTTTAGATTGTTAAAGTTTGGGTTTCTTGACTCCATTGTTGTTGCCTTTGGCTTGGATATTTAGTTCTGTCCTTTTTTTTTTTTTTTTAACACTACCAATGTAGCTGACACTGCTTGGCCTCTGACCCCATTCTTTCATATTTGTGTTTCTTCTCTTCCACCCAGTCTCTTCACTTTTCCTAGCTATACTCTGGAGCCAATGGTATTCAAGATAATTTCCATTTAGACCATTGTGTTTCTTTGTGTAGTTATTCTAAATACCACATATAAGTAATATCATTCTGTATTTATCTAACATACTATTATCTTTCAGTTTCATTCATATTGCTATAAATTGCATGACTGCAGTTTTTGCATTTCTAGGAGTGCAAACAATGTCTAGCCCATGGCAGGTATTAGCTTATCCATTCACTTAATCAATTGCTCACAAATGAATACTCCTGATACTGTTGTAAAAATACTGTTATAAATTTAGGTAGAAATTTTCTGTAGGACACTATATATTCAATTCTTCAGGGTTGCACAGGATATACTAATTAACATATACATTTTCCTGCACTTCATATTATTTCCTTAGGAGAATGTGTTAAAGTATTCTAAGAGACTGAAAAAGAAATAGGAGGGCATGCATAATTCTTAGTGCTTTATGTTATAAAAATAAGTATTATATAAGTGATGTGAAGTAGTTTTATTAAATAAAACTTGCTTTGAAAGATATTAGAGGAGAGAAGAGGGGGAGAGTGTTCAAGAGAGAAAGGGGTTCTCCAAAGTGAATATAAGCAATCAAAGAAACAGAGACAGCAAGTAAGATATGTATTCAAAAATAATGGCTTGAAGAACAATTCTATAGAATATTATTTCTAAAAACTCAAAAACTCTATTATTTTTGTCCACCACTTTATACTACGACTTTACAATGCTTCTCAAGAAAAAAACTTCAAGCTGTGAATTTAGCTTAAGTTATGAGATGTAGCAAACATGAAGTATTCACTTATTAAGTACTTGAACTTGGGTGCTTCTCGCATTACTGATCCCCACAAAGGTCTTGAAAGATGAGAGACCCAATCATCCAGTTGGGCTCTATCATAGCTGAGATGTGTCATACACTGAATTAAAACTTTATTTTATTTATTTAAGAGGCTTGTTGGCCCACACGTAGGGGTTCCAGCTCTTATTGTTGGCTCTCACTCAAGAATTATTCCTGGTGGTGCATGAAGGACCATATGGGATTCCAAGGATCAAAACTGGGTTGGCCTCAATCAAGGCAAGTTCCTAGTTACTGTACTATTTGTCCCTACCTTAACTGGTTAATTTGTTAAGTCACTATGCATGGGACAGTCTATAATGTAGTTAAAGCTAATTGATATAAGCATACTGACAGACTGCTTTTAAAAAGCTTATTTCTTTTGTGCACTATACATAATTTGGAAGTAAGAATCAAGTTTTATGAAAGTGAAAACTCATAATTATTTTTCTATATTATTATTCCCAATTTCCTTTTACCTCAATAGAAAACAGAAAACACCTTTTCACTTTATTTTTAATTCTACCCTACAAACTGGCTTAAAGCTCTCTTTTAACAAAATATCTGTAGCTGTTGTAACGATTTCAGCTTCCCAAAATCTATGTTTCCTTTTACCTTATTCCTCAATGCTGTCAAAACCATGTTTCCCAACTCCTTGGATGACATTTCTCACAGAGAAAGTACTGTCACTTAACATGCAAGGCATTCCTATTATTTCAGAAAATTCTCATTTAGACTCTCTTGTCAAAATATAAGAAGGTAATGTAACTAGATATGTGCATTTGAAGTAAAAAAAAATAACATGGGTGAGTAAAAGTGGTAGTGGTACTTGATGTCTAAGCCAAATCATAATGACACAGAATCATAAATCAAAACTGAGGATAAACAACTCACCTTAAAGAAAATGATCTGAAGCAAAAATATCCCAATAACGAATAATTTCTACTAAGAAGGATTAGAATTCTATGTTTTTAAATGAGCATCTAGTTTGGCAGTTAACATTGACTTACCATGCTAACCCATCATTTCACTCATGAGTATGGACATTAGCAAATTAAAAATATCCATACAAGATCTTGTACATGAATATTCCAAGTAGCATTATTTACAGTAGCCCAAAGGAGAAAGCAATCCAAATGCACATCAACTGATAAATGAGCAAATGAAATGTCCTTGATAGAATATTACTTAGCGGGAGTCGGGAGGTGGCGCAGGAGGTAAAGTGCCTGCTGCTTTGCCTGCACTAGCCTAGGACGGACCACGGTTCGATCCCCCGGTTCCCATATGGTCCCCCGTGCCTGCCAGGAATGACTTCTGAGCGCATAGCCAGGAGTAACCCCTGAGCGTCACTGGGTGTGGCCCAACCCTCCCCCCAAAATATTACTTAGCAATGAAGTAGTGATTTAATCTAAGATATGGGAGAAAAAACATGAAACATTACAGCAAGCAAAAGAAGTCGATGTCAAAATATCAGACATTGTACTGTTCCATTTATAAAAAATATCCATAAAGAAAAAAATCTATAGAGAAAGAACATAGATTAATAACTGCCAAGGACTAGGGTAGACAGGGAAAATAGAAAACAAGCATTAATGGGGACAGAATATCTTTGGGGGATGATTAAAATGTATTAATATTGATTGTGGTGAATTGTTGTACAATTCAAGTATCTTAATATGCATTGAATTATACATTTTGAATGGGTAAATTGTAAGATCATGTGAAGTATATCTCAAAATTGAATATAAAAAGTAAAAAAAAGGCAAAATAGAAAATAAAAGCTCTATGAATATCTTGTTTACACAATGGTTCAGACTCTTAAAAAATCTACACTTGACTGTTATTTGTATCGGTATAAATCAAAATACTTCCAATATTTTAAACACTGTCATTGAATAATGATTTAATTCAAGAAGTATTGATGATGTGTCAATTTCCCATGCAGACTGATAAAATCATAGTTACTAACAATATGGAGCCCTGATGACATATTGTCATTAATTGGATGATGAAAAACTGGAAGTAGACATGTTGTTGATAGACTCTTTAGAAATTGACTTTATACAGAATTATTTTTGGTGCTGTAAAAACATGGGTTGATGAAAAGCAAGTGTCAACGGAAAGTTCTGAACTCCATAGTATAGGTAGAATACCCTACACATTCAAAAGAGAGAGCAAAGTTTTATAGTTCATTGTAAAAAAAAGCATGTTGTAAAATTCTTGCACTACTCTGTATGGCACAAAAAAAATTAGCTTACCTTTGTAACGCTCCTTCAAATACACTAATTAAAACCAGCCTTAATATCTCAAAATAAATATCTAGTCATCAAAGAAAATTATCTTGTAGAGATATGAAAAAGAGAAACAAAATGTTTTATTTTTTATTTCTGATGAACATGATAAAAACTAGAGTTTATCAAACTAAACATCTCATTAATAAAAGTGCTATAAGTATTGGTGGCAACAAGAAAAGTCAGAATATTCCAAGGTTGCCTCAGAGAAAAATGTGCTTATATGCAGAAAACATCATTTACATAAAATAATCAACATGAAATATTGAATGAAAAATACATTCTGTACTGCAGGCCACATAGATTTCATTTATACACAGTTGACTTGTAGCACCCAACAATTTAAAACCCTCAGAGAGTCACTATTATGGAAGCTATTCTAACTGTTGACATAGGACCCAGATAGTTTAAAGGGCTTTAAAACGTGCTTTGTATGCAAGATCCCTGGGTTTGATTCCTTGTACTGAATGTCCCTCCAAGAACAAGGTGTAGTTCTAAAAAAAAAAAAAGTTCATGGAGACTGCTTCAGCAGACCCCACATGCCAGAATTTCATGGTTCCTCTTTTTTTTTTTTTTGGTTTTGGACCACACCCGGTGACGCTCAGGGGTTACTCCTGGCTATTCGCTCAGAAGTCGCTCCTGGCAGGCACGGGGGACCATATGGGGAACCGGGGGATCGAACCGCAGTCCGTCCTAGGTTAGCGCAGGCAAGGCAGGCATCTTACCTGCAGCGCCACCGCCCGGCTCCAAGAATTTCACGGTTCCTCTTACAGCTGGTATGTGGGGGTCACTGAGCAGGGGAGCTAGTCAATTGGAGACCCTATACTGAATACTAGTGTAGGGAGATGGGACCCCCCCCCCAAAGCCAGACCAGATCTTCAGGTCAAGGCCGAGCAGCTGAGTCTCTGGGGGGTGGTGGGAAGGGAAACCAGGCCCTTCCATGGCCATAAATAGAGCCATGTGGTAGATGTGCCCCCCTTGCAAGGGGGTCCTTTCTCACTCTACTTTTTAACCTTTTAGCCATCATTCCACAATGCTCATAATTTTAGATTGTTCCTAAGAAAGGAAATTGAGTACCCAAGACCCGGTGGACAACATTCAAATAGATTTCTAAAGTCTGTCTATATGTGAGTTTCTATATAGTAGTCTTCTCTGATTGCCAAACCTAAACTGTAAACAATCTATCTCTAAAGTGTATATAGTCCCTCTTATATTAGTCCCTCTTATATATTATCCCTCCTCCCACTTCAGAATCCCTGCTACCCCCCAATCTCCCAATTCTGATCAGTTACC
>PVKC010047534.1:0-11049 GCA_004027635.1 Crocidura indochinensis | reverse complement strand
GGCCACACCCGGTGACGCTCAGGGGTTACTCCTGGCTATGCACTCAGAAGTCGCTCCTGGTAGGCACGGGGGACCATATGGGGAACCGGGGGATCGAACCGCGATCCGTCCTAGGTTAGCGCAGGCACCTTACCTGCAGCGCCACAGCACGGCCCCCACATTCTGATCTTCTATACCTTAAGAATGTGTATGGGTGCATTTCCTCTATAGACCCAATTTTTTTGCTATCCCCAGTCTCCATACCACCTCAAAATACCTATCCTCAAAATCTTGGGACCATCTGATTGAACCTGGCCCTTCATCTTCTTTTGTGTATGTGTGGTACCTGGGATTGAACCCAGGGCTTTATATATGGTTGGCAAGTGCTTTACTTCATCCATCTTTCTTATGGGGGTGGGGGTTGGGTCACATCTGGTGGCATCAGGGTTACTCCTGGCTTTGCAATTTCTATTGTTCCTGCAGGCACGGGTTGCCAAAATTTGAAACATGTCCATCCTGGATCAGCTGCTTGCAAGGCAAACACTCTACCACTTTACTATATCTCCAGTCCCACTTCTTCATCCATCTTTTTAAAATAGAAAATGACTGAGCCTTGTCCGTTTGACCCTAGTATATTTCACCACTTCACATATTTTTTTAAATTTTGTTTTGTTTTGTGTTGGTGTGGTGGCGCAAGTATAGGGCATCTACATTGCATGTGCTAACCTAAGATGAACTGCGGTTTGATCCCCCAGCATCCCATATGATCCAAGCCAGGAGCGATTTCTGAGCGCATCGCCAGGAGTAACCCCTGAGCATTATCAGGTGTGGCCCAAAGACCAAAAAAACAAGGATATTTTAAGTGCACCACTCTTTTTCTATGCTTTTTAAAAAGTTATGTTATTATATACTATCACAATGTTAATTCATTTTTAAAAACCTTAATGATGTAGTTTGTTTTCCCATGTGTTTTGCACTTCTAGCACTTTCTTTTTTAATTAATTAACTAACTAATTTATTTATTTCTGTTTTTTGGGTCACACCCGGCAGGGCTCAGGGGTTACTCCTGGCTCTATGCTCAGAAATCGCTCCTGGCAGGCTCGGGGACTCATATGAGATGCCAAAGTTCGAACCACGGTCCTTTAGCATGCAAGGCACGCCTTACCTCCATGCTGTCTTTCCAGCCCCTAGCACTTTTTTTTTTTTGGTTTTTCGGGCCACAACCATTTGATGCTCAGCAGTTACCCCTTGCTAAGTGCTCAGAAATTGCCCCTGGCTTGGGGGGGACCATATGGGACAAGGCAGACACCTTACCTCTAGTGCCACCTCACTGGCCCCTAGTACTGTCTTTTATATAGATACAGTTTTCTGTCTGCTATTCTTTTTTTCTGCCAGAAGTTCCTTAATATGTCTTGTAGGGCATGTCTGCAGGAGAGAAAGCTTTAGGTATATTACCATCTAATAAATTTCTCTTTCTTTTTCCTTTCTTCACCTCTATCCTTATCTCTTAACTTCTTTTACTCCTATCTCAGAAGACAAGGCAACTTTGTAGATATACTAACCAGAAACAGAAGTCCTAATTTTGACATAAATTTGTATTTTATTTATTTATTTTGGGTTTGGGGCCACACCCAGTGACTCTCAGGAGTTACTCCTGGCTATAAGCTCAGAAGTCACTCATGGCTTGGAGGACCATATGGAATGTCAGGGGATCGAACCACAGTCCATCCTAGGTCAGCCACGTGAAAGACTGCGCCATTACTCCAGCTCCATGAATTTATATTTTACTTTTTTTTTTGGTATTTGGGCCACACCCAGTGACACTCAGGGGTTACTCCTGGCTATGCGCTCAGAAGTCGCTCCTGGCAGGCACGGGGGACCATATGGGAAACAGGGGAAACCATCCTAGGCTAGTGCAGGCAAGGCAGGCACCTTACCTCCAGCGCCACCGCCCGGCCCAGTGAATTTATATTTTAAAGCAATCTCTAGATGAACCTACTTATAATGTTTCCATACCACAAAACTATATTATCAGCTGAATTTATAATTTTTCTTTGTGTGGGGGAGCACACCCAATGGCACTCAGAAGTCACTCCTGGTAGATTCCGGCCAGGACCATAAGGAATGCTGGGAATCAAACCAGAGTCTGTTTCGGGTGTGCAAGGCAAATGCCCTACCACTGTGCTATCTCTCTAGCCCCATTTATTCTTATATAAGACCCTTAGAATTAGGTCTCATGGTGCCAGAGAAATAGCATGGTGGTAAGGTCTTTGCCTTGCATACAGAAGGATGGTGGTTCAAATCCTGAGCATAGAGCGAGGAGGAACCCCTGAGTGCTGCCGGGTGTGACCCAGAAACAAGCAGAAAAAAGAATTAGGTTTCATGAATTTTGAGGAATGTTGCTAATTAGCTTATTTTTTACTATGATTTTTTTTATTATAATCATAGTGGTTTACATGTCATTCACAGTATTGTTCCAGTTACATATAAACATTGAATCAGGGGAATTCCAATCACCGAGTTGTCCTCCCTCCACCTCTGTTCCCATTCTGCCTCCCATATCCTCCACCCTCTCCCCGGGGGGTCTTCTAGATTGAGTGACCCCCCCTGTTTCTGGTTTATTACTTAGTGATCTTATATCTGATTGGGCTTGGTGTCTCCATTGCTTCTCCCTCTAATTGGGAGGCAGGATTAGATAGTTTGAGTTTTGTGATTTTGTTAGGGGGAGAGTACAGTAATAGAATGGGGTAAGAATTAGGGGGCCGGGCGGTGGCGCTGGAGATAAGGTGCCTACCTTGTCTGCGCTAACCTCGGATGGAACAGACCGAGGTTCGAACCCCCGGTTCCCCATATGGTCCCCCATGCCTGCCAGGAGCGACTTCTGAGCGAATAGCCAGGAGTAACCCCTGAGTGTCACCGGGTGTGGCCCAAAAACAAAACAAACAAAAAAAAAAAAACAAGAACTAAGTATGCCTACAATGGGCAGAGTCCTTCTAGCAGCTCTCATCCTCGGTTTGAGAGAAGGGGAAAAGAAAAGGTGAAACACCACAACATTTTACAAAGACATATCAAATAAGACATCTAGTGAGCACTGCAGCGATAAAGATATGCCCCACATAATTGCATGGTCTTGAGAAAAAAGACATGACGGAGTGCAAAAAAAATCAAAGAGAATAGAAAAAAGAAAAAGTAAATTAACTTAATGTGAGAGTTCTAGATGTTTCCATTACCTCTAATAATACAATGCATTTGTGAAAAATTTAAATAATTTAAAAGAAATGCTGATTGATCCATTAGCCCTTAGAGAAACCAAGTCCATGCCAAGATAATTATTTTTAATAAATTTATTCGAAGGATATAAAATATGCTTTAGTTAAAAATATGTGGTATGATAAGGCCGTCGGATGTTAAAATTTTAGTTCCTTCATTCTGTTGTTTACTTAACATTCTTTAATTCATCTTAATGGAAAATTCTATTTGTCTTTTCTAAAGTCTCAATTCATTTTTTTAGCTTGGTGCAATTATTGTCAACATCAAATATTTTTGTGTTTCCTGGACAACAGAGTAGACAGATTGGGAAATACAGGGAGGAGGGTGAAAAGTTGGTAATAAGGGCTTACTTGTACTGATTATTATATATGTTGGTCTAGACACAAAAACAAAGAAAAAAAATTTTTTTTGGTTTTTGGGCCACACCCAGTGACGCTCAGGGGTTACTCCTGGCTATCCACTCAGAAGTTGTTCCTGGCTTGAGGGACCATATGGGAAACTGGGGGATCGAACCACGGTCCGTCCTAGGCTAGCGCAGGCAAGGCAGGTACCTTACCTCCAGTGCCACTGCCCGGCCCCGAAACGAAGAAATTATTAAGCATAGTTCTATAAATTTCTGCCAGGATGGTTTTTAATAGAGCTACAGTTAATTATTAAATGTCTTTTGTTTCACCTTCATTCCAAAGGAAATTGCAATTATACTTGTATTTTCAGTCTTCTGAATTGTCATTAAAGCACTCCATTTTTTAATAAAATATCAAGTAGAATATCACTGCCTCCCCCACAAAAGGGAACTTACTACCAATTATGCATTTCTATAGCAATTATCTGGCAACAAAAATATATCTAAATGTAGTCTTTTGGTTTTCATTAAGTATAATTCTTAACATTTAATTCTCTGAGAGGCTCTGAAGAGAAACCCATGCACTGTTCTTGTTGATAAGTCTTTGTGAAAGTGCTTTCATTTTAAAGTCTGAATATTCAGAACCTCGTTCATTTCCTAGGATGTTCTCTTCACTTAGAGATAAGCTATTGACTTGTTAATATGCTATTAACTAGCATGGAGGTAGGGTGTTTGCCCTGCATGCAGAAGAATGGTGGTTTGAATCCCAGCATCTCATATGGTTCCCTGAGTCTGCCAGGAGCAATTTCTGAGCGTAGAGACAGGAGTGACCCCTGGGTGTGACCCAAAAACAAAAACAAAAACAAAAAAATGAACAGACACTTCCTCGAAGAAGAAATACAAATGGCCAAAAGACACATGAAAAATGCTCTGCATCTAAGGGCTGGAGAGATAGCATGGAAGTAGGGCATTTGCCTTACATGCAGAAGGACAGTGTTTTGAATCCTGGCATCCCATATGGTCTCTCGAACCTTTCACTAGCCATTTATGAACTTTGAGCCAAGAATAAAACCTGAGCGCTGCCAGGTGTAATCCAAAAACCAAAAATAAAAATAAATAAATAAATAAATAAAAGTTCTTCATTGTCGGATTATTGCCCTTATGATGGAGCTGGATGGAGATGGATGGATGGAGAGACCTTTCTCTTCCATCCCAGGCCACGTGGCTCTGCAACCCCCTTCAGCCGGCAGGTCTGGAGGTTCATGAGAGTGGCGGGTAGAAATCTCACTCACAAGCATGCTTCAGGAAGTATCAGCTTTATTCATACCCTATCCACCACATGTGTGGTCAGTCTTAACCATGCTGTCCTTAGCTTGCCCTGCATCTTAGCTTTTCCAGCCGTGTCTCCTCCTCTTACCTCTCCATGCTGGCAAAGATCTTAATCTCCTTTGCCCTACTGGTTTAAAGGCCTTATCTAACCTTTCCAAGACCCTTCCCAAGAATGCAGGTAAGATCAAGTTACACCTGAAGCATGGGGGGATGGGGCCACATTGCATCACTAATCATCAGGAGATGCAAATCAAAACAACAATGAGGTACCATCTCACACCACAGAGACTCACATATCACAAAGAACAAGAACAATCAGTGCTTGGGGCCCAAGAGATAGCATGGAGGTAAGGCATTTGCCTTTCATGCAAAAGGTCATCGGTTCAAATCCTGGTGCCCCATATGGTCCGCTGTGCCTGCCAGGAGCAATTTCTGAGCATGGAGCCAGGAGTAACCCCTGAGCACTTCCGGGTGTGACCCCCCCCCCAAAAAAAAGAACAATCAGTGCTTGAGGGAATGTGGAGAGATAGGAACTCTCATTCACTACTGGTGGGAATGCTGTCTAGTCCAGCTTTTATTAAAATCTGGAAATTGAGCTCCCATATGATCCAGCTATACCATTCTTAGGGATATACCCTAGAAACACAAAAACATAGCACAAAAATTCCTTCTGCACACCTATATTCATTGCAGTTCTATTTACAATAGCCAGAGTGTAAACAACCAAGATCCTCTTTAACAGATGAGTGGCTAAAGACACTGTGGTACATAATATGGAATATTATGCAGCTGTCAGGAGAGATGAAGTCATGAAATTTTCTTATATATGAATGGGCATGGAAACTATTATGCTGAGTGATATAAGTCAGAAGGAGAAAGAGTGTTGAGTGCAGTTAGAAAAATAATGACACTAATAACTATCAAGACAATGTTAATAAGTGAGAGAAGTAGAATACTTGTCTCAAATACAGACAGGGGTTGAATTAGGAGGGAGATGTGGGACATTGATGGTGGGAATGTTGCATTGGTGAAGGGAGGTGTTCTTTTTATGACTGAAACTCAGTTACAAACATGTTTGTAATCATGATGCTTAAATAAAGATACTATTGAAAAAAGAGTAAAAGTTGCCCTTTCTGTTTTGTTTTGATTTTTTGGGTGCCACACCTGGTGATGCTCAGGGGTTATTCCTGGATATGTGCTCAGAAATCACTCCTGGCTTGGGGGACCATATGGGATTCGAGGGAATCGAACCGTGGTCCGTCCTAGGGTAGCGCCAGCAAGGCCTTACTACTCGGCACCACCACTCTGGCCCCCAGCCTATTTTTTTTAATTTCATAAGTTAATGAAAGGACTTGAATCATCTCCAAGTATAATACACAAGTTTTTTCATTCTCCTTTCTGGTTTACCAGTTCTGTGTTTTGTTTGTTGACCTTTTCAACATCCATTCAATGTCCATCTTTACCCTGCTACAATCCCTATTGAAGACTTTCAATGTGACAAACAGGATATAGTTTTGCACCTTGACTATGATACTAATTATTTTTGTTTTTGTTTTGGGGCCACACCTGGTGACACTCAGGGTTTATTCTTGGCTAGGTGCTCACTCCTGGCTCAGGGACCAAATGGGATGCCAGGGATTGAACCCACGCCTCTTAGACTGCTGCATGCAAGGCAAACATGCAAGGCTGCTGCCTCTGTGTTATTGTTCCTACCCCACTAATTTTTTTTCTCAGTGCTGCTTTCTGACCAGCCAGTGAATCAGATTTGCAAAAATAATGGGTCTTTCACAACAATGAATTTATGGCTTTGGTATATAGGACTTCACATAAAATAAGAGAGCTTTTCTAAAGAGTTTTTTTTATCTTATTGGCCTAGGATGTGACAGCAAAGAAACTTGTATTTGATTGGATGTATGCAAATTATTTAAAAATAAGAGGATAGTGATAATTCTTTTGGATTTTTTCCTTTTAGGTATTGGTGGTAATTTGGTGGCCATACAGGCCAGCAGGATTTCCACCTACCTCCACTTACATAGCATTCCAGGAGAATTGCCTGAGGAACCCAAAGGTTGTTCCTACCCATGTGGGACATTTTTTGGTCCAGGTATGTGTTTATGAATTTGTACATCATTTGTTATTTTGAGAGTGAACACATGCACTCTTTGCTGCATACTTATTTTGCAAGTGTTACCCAACTTTATTCTGGGAACTTGATTGATTTTTCTCAATAATTGTAGGGCATTTGTCTTAGACTTGCAGTTGCTGCAGAGTTTCATGGGGATTTCTTTCGATCATATTTCTTTTACTCTTCTCTCTGGGATCTGTTACTTGAGTCAGGAAAGAAGAACCCAGTATTTGCAAGAAAGCTTTGCTGGGTGCTAAGGAGCAGGGAAACTGTCTTTTCTAATTTTTTATTTTAGATTTTTGGTTTTTGGGCCACACCCAGAAGTGCTCAGGGGTTGCTCCTGGCTCTGTACTAAGAAATTGCTCCTGGCAGGCACGGGGATGCTGGAATTCGAATCACCGTCGGTCCTGGGTCAGCTACTTGCAAGGCAAAAGCTCTACCACTGTGTTATCTCTCCAGCCCCCAAGTCTTTTCTAGTTTTAATCCTTAACCTTTCATTCTAGTCATAGGCATTTGGTTGCAAACAGATTGAGAGGGGTTTGCACAGTTGTAGAACTGCACATTGCTTCTGTTACCCAGACAATTTATTGCCAAGTCACTAAGCCTACAGTGTTGGATGGGGAGGGGGAGAATGTGTAACAGGTATCAAATCCAGGGTCTCATACATATGAAGCGTGTGAACTACCATGACATCCAACAACCCCTTAAGGCCTTATTTTGGGTGGTGGTGCCAACAGGCAGCTGTACTAAGGAGTTACTTCTAGTTCAGCATAGAGGACCATGTGGTCCTGGAATCCAAACCGGTATACCTGCATATAAAGTATAAGTTTCAGCAACTTAAACTATCTACTTGGCCCAAGACCATACATTGAAGCCAGATAATTCTTCTCATTTTGTTATTCTGATAAAAGTAAATGTAAGTCTTCTTTGATCTTTTGAATAAGGATCAGAGATACCCACCCAGCCTGATAATATCAGTGAACAAAATTCTAAAAAGAAGAATTTAGAAAGAAAGTTTTTTTTGGTTTTCAGGCCCACATCCAGCGATACTCAGGAGTTAATCCTAGTTCTGCACTCAGGGAACTATATGGGATGCCAGGGATCAAACCCCTGTCAGCCACATGCAAAGCAAGCACCTTACTCTTTTTTACTGTTTCTACAGAACCCAAAAAAAAGCATTTAAGTATTTTAAGTACTGGACTTGGGGGGGGGGGTGTCACACCCAGTGATACTCAGGGTTACTCCTGGCTTTGCACTAAGATATCACCCCTGGCAGGCATGCGGGACCATATAGGATGCCTGGAGTTGAACCACCATCCCTGATCAGCTGTGTGCAAGGCGAACGTCCTACCACTGTGCTATCTCTCCAGCCCTGGACATTTTTCTTTTATCTCTCTTGTTTTTATGATAAATATTAACTTCTGATCTCTGTTTTTCATAAGTATTTTCAACTCTTTCCTTTAACTGACATAGTGAGAAATTCAAAGTATTAAGTAAACTGTAAATGATTGAACTTTACTTTTATTTTATTATATTTTCCTGCCAGAACTGTCATTTTTATTGAGTACAGATACCACCCTCATGTGGGGGAGTAAGGACAGAGTAAGGACAGATAGCTCAGGCTATTCTGCTCCAGTCCCACACAAGTGTAAATGTAAGACAATTTCTGTTTTGGGGTAAACCAAGTTGTAAACAAATATACAGTAGAACCAGGGATGATCTTTGTTTTAGGTAAAGTAATGTAAAATAACCTAACATTTGGGCCAGCTGTGCTCTGGACATAATTAATGGCTCTGCAGTCAGGGATCACTACTTATGAAGCTGATACCTCTTATATGAAATAATACACAAAATAAGCAAATTTACAGGAACAGAAAGCAAATTAGACATTGCCAGAGCTGGGAGTCAGGGAGAATCAGGAACTCCTGTCCAGGGAGACCAGAGTTCTAATTGGAGAAAAAGAAAGCAGTCTTTTAAGTAAGGGTGCTGATTTACTTGGTCATATATGCAATTAATGCCACTAAATTGTGCACACAAATGGTTTTATCTGGTCTGTTTTGTCAAAATAAGACTTATGGAAGATAGGCAAGATAGCATGGAGGTAAGGCGTTTGCCCTTCATGCAGAAGGACGGTGGTTCGAATCCCGGCATCCTATATGCCCCCCCCCAGCCCCCTGTGCCTGCCAGGGGGACACCCTCTGAGTGTAGAACCAGGAGTAACCCCTGAGTGCTGCCGGGTGTGACCCAAAAACCAAAAAAAAAAGACGTATGGAAAATAGGAAAGAAAGTGAAATGATGGCTTCAGTACCACACTAAACAGTCCAAGTCTACTGTTCTACCCCTAATTAGCATTAACTCTTTGCTTTGAACTTTACTTTTAGCAATTGGATTTGATGTGTTGCTGCACTGTAAAAAAAGCTTGAAAGTAATCTTCAAATCTTTAATGACTGTTATTTACCAAAACATGATTTTTCAACAACTTATATATTTTGTATTGCAGGTATAAATAATAAGTCTGCTCAAGTTCTACTACTTTTAGTGATTCCTGGACATTTAATTTTCCTCTATACTATTCATTTGATGAAGAGTGGTCACACTTCTTTAACTGTAATCTTCATAGTAGTATACTTATTTGCCGCTGTATTACAGGTAAGAGCTAAAACCTTCCAATCTCATTATGCCAAGGTCTTTAAAGTATCACTAATTTATAAAAGTAAAATCTAAAAGCACATGAAAATATTTTGACATTAAAAAGTCAGTTGAATACTTCCTATTAATTTTATCTTTGTTTGGTTCTGATTTGGGTTTTGAGTTTTAGTTGTAGCCTACTTCTGGTTCTGCACTTAGTATCACTACTGGTGGTTTGCAGGGCCCATTGTGTTGGAGTATCTAGTTTTTACTCTATTCAAATTAATTTATCTTTGCTCGAGTTGTCCCGCTGGATTGGTCTCTTACCCTTACCTGTCCTCCACCTATACTTCCCAAAAATGACTTTGAGACTTTCTTTACCAATAAAGACCCAATAAGACTGCTTGGGATTTCAGTTCTACAGTTCACTTGTCTGCCTTCTGGTATCTTTTGCTTGCTTGGAGCTAGTTTGTGGTGGAAGTTCCTGAACCTGTTTTATCTCCTTAACCTCCTGTGAATTATTTCCTGTGTTGGTGTTGCTTCCAGATTCACATTTCCCAAATTCCCTCAGGACTGGGGTATAAGACTTCCACTACTATTGGGTCCTGGACTTTAAAACCCAGGTCAGGATTCAGAGAGATAGCATGGAGGTAAGACGTTTGCTTTTCATGCAGAAGGTCATTGGTTCAAACCCCGGCATCACATATGGTCGCCCGTGCCTGCCAGGAGCGATTTCTGAGCCTGGAGCCAGGAGTAACCCCTGAGCACTGTGGGTGTGACCCAAAAACCAAAAAATAAATAAATAAAACTCAGGTCAGCTGCATGCTAGGCAAATGCCATACCCACTGTACTATCTCCCCAGCCCTAATTTCATCTTCTTTTTTTTTTTTTTTTTTTTTTGGTTTTTGGGTCACACCCGGCAGCGCTCAGGGGTTACTCCTGGCTCCATGCTCAGAAACTGCTCCTGGCAGGCATGGGGGTGGGGGGAGGAACATATGGGGCACCGGGATTCGAACCGATGACCTTTTGCATGAAAGGCAAACGCCTTACCTCCATGCTATCTCCCGGGCCTCCCTAATTTCATCTTCTTAAAAGCATAAAATCATATTTAAAAACTTTTCATATGAGCCAATCAGTAAGAATTTTGGATTTCCCATTTTCATTAATTGCATATACTTAAGATAAAAATATTATTTTATTTTGTGTGAACTTATTTTCTCATATATTCTGTAGAAAGAAAGCATAACAGTAAATTTTTTGAGCCTTTATATCAGTGGTCCTCAAACTATGGTCTGCGGGCCACATTCTGTATTTGTTCCTATTTTGTTTCTTCACTTCAAAATAAGATATATGCAGTGTGCATAGGAATTTGTTC
>PVKC010047533.1:0-11044 GCA_004027635.1 Crocidura indochinensis | reverse complement strand
CTTAATCTTTACCCCACTCTATGGCTTTTCTTTCCCTCAAACAAAACCACATTTATCTAGCTCAGCCTCTCAAATGGAGGGAGAATCAAGGGAGGGTACGAGGACCAAACAGATGTATGATCACCCATAATAAGCTAGTCAAAGAGGGGAACACCTACTCTGGCGGCCTGGGGGTGATGGTGGAGGATATGGGATGCAGAAAGGGAATGAGGAAGATGGAAGGGCAAACCTGGTGGTGGGTATTCCCCTGATTCAATGTTAATATGTACCTGAAATACTAATGTGAATGATTTGTAAGCCACTGTGATCAAAATAAAAAAAAATGTTGGGGAAAAAATTAATAAAAATATTTAAATCCTAGTTTTTCAATCTTGGAAATATATAATCAGTGTTAATAATTCTATTTTCCTTATTTTATAGATAAGAAAGTAACATATTATAAATGTTCATAATTCATTAAAGTTGTGAAAATGCTTAATAACCAATTCCCCAATTCATATTTTGCTATCCAAGTTTATATTTCATATTGGATATGTGACCAGTGACCATATGAGTTTCAAATAATTTTTTTAGCCAATTTTGCCCTTAACAACACAACTATGCATTTTCTTGAACATATTAGGTGGGTTAGAACAGGGAACCTGCTAGCTATATTTGAATGTCCAGTATTCCTTTAGTTTTTCCCTAGTGATTCTTGTGACTGAGGGTAGAAATAAAACCCCTCTCTATACCTCATGAGGAGGCAAGCCATATGGCAATGCACTGCATTACAATAGCCAGACTACTGTCCTCTCCATAGTCTTCTAATTCTTACTTCACCCATACCTCACCAAAGACTGCTTCTCAAAGGAGTAGGGGCTACACAGATAGGCACAATTGTTTCCACACACAAAAAAATTTCAATGTCAATTTACACCACAACTGGTTAAAACTAATTTGAAATGCTTCCCAATGACAACTGACATATGTTCATTATTTTAAGGCTGTTTTGTTCAAGGTGAAAAATATTGCTCTCTATGATTTGCAGAATAGAAGAGCTCTTACTTTTTAATGAGCTGTCTCTTCTCCAGAAAACCTATACTCTCCAGTTCCTCTATTTGTTTACATTTCACAAATACATCATTTTGTCAAATTGTGTAGTCATTTGAAAATTAGTGTAGATTTTTGCATAATCATTCATGTAATACTTGTTACTCTCTATGATTATTTGTAATGATCTCCGAAGTATTGATATGAGGAAAAACTTCCTGATGGCCATCACACTCAATTCTCATTACATCTATATCATAGAAAGGGACACTGAGGTGAATAAATATATTCATCCCAGCTCTCTGATTAGACAAGCAGGAAAAGGGAACCTCCATTCTATTCAATGAGCCAGTGCTGGAAAAATAAAATCATGCGCATGTCTAAAACTAACGTTGTTGGAAATTATATTGTTAAATTTATTTCCAAGTCTAGACAAAATATTAAATTGCAGTAAAATTACACCAAAATATAAAAACATTGCCTAAACTTTCAACATATTTTGTATTATCTGAAGTAAATAACCATTTCTAAAGTATGAAAAGATGTGAAAATAGTAGATATATAAAAACTACACAAGCTGCCAGCCAACTCCAAAAGTGAAAGGACAGTCTTCCAGACCACTATGTGTTGTCCTAGGAAGAAACTCCCACCACTGCTCCTTCTGACTTATCCTATGGAGCCCCCTTTCTCCCACATCCCTTCACTGTGAACTGTTGCTCCAGAGAGATCCTCAGCTCAAGGACACTATCTAATACCTGTGAACTATTTCTCAAAAAACTTAGAGGATATCTATATCTCAAAAACTTAAAGAGGATATCTATATTTTTGTATATTTCTATAGGTGCATTTCCCTAATATTTATAATTCTTAGTGTATATTTCCATATGTAGAGGTAGCTTTTCCCATCTCTTTTTTTGAATCAGGTTAGTTGGAAATCCTAGAAGCTAAGTCTCTCTTGGGATCTGAGATCAGGTTTATACAGGCAAAGGGTGGGGGAGGAAGGAGATTGTGAGGGCATTGGTGATGTGAATGTTGCACTGGTGAAGATGGGTGTTCTTTTTAACTGAAGCCCAACTACAAACATGTTTGTAATCATGGTGCTTAAATGAAGATATATGAGAGGTTATAAAGATTGTTTAGCTTGTTATTTTTATCCCCATATGCACCAGTAGTATCTTGTGGCATTGTTCCTTCATGCAAAGGTACATTCAAATGGGAAAATCTTACATATAGAAAGAAGTTCCTATCTAATATGGATAAGAATTTATAAATTTTATAGTGCAGAGAAACCTTTCACCTTGAACATTTGTCATAGTTTTTGACTATTTGACTTAGACCTCAGTTGATTGGACATCCTCGAACCTTGGGTTACATCAAGGGAACCAGCATGGTTTTCTGCACCAGCACCAGAAATCAAACTACCATCTGGGGAGGCCCTCATGCCACCTGGCACCAACTTCCTCATACATAGGTTCATATGACAACCTGACAACCAGAAATAGCAACAACTTTCTTTAAAGGAAAGTTTCCCTGCCTTGATATCTAATGGTGAGATGAAATCAAAGATGCTCCATGACACCCTGACTTTGACATAGGATCTGTGCAGAAAACAAGATTTGTAATTACAGAAGTCTGACTGTGACAACTGAAATTGAGTAGAATTTTTGTTGGAACCATGAAGAAAGACCTTGGGTTTGGACAATTAGTATGCTCAGAGCCTGTAATCAGTCTTATGATAGCCTGCTTCATGGGTAGAGACCTTTTAGGCCAAAGGTATTTCCTTTCTAATTTTACCATCATGTTCTGTGCCTATGCAAAAATAAATTAAAAAAAAAAACCTGGGGCCAGAGAGATAGCATGGAGGTAAGGCGTTTGCCTTTCATGCAGAAGGACAGTGGTTCAAATCCCGGCATCCCCTATGGCTGCCTGCCAGGGGCGATTTCTGAGCATAGAGCTAGGAGTAACCCCTGAGCGCTCCTGGGTGTAACCCAAAAATCAAACAACAAACAAACAAACAAAAAACCTGCCACCTACCTTTTTTATTTTATTTGTATCTTCCATATAGGGGCTCCTGCCTTTTCAAACTTTTTGACATGAATTATTTTGTTTTACCTCATATTTCTGCATCTTTCTAAAATTGAGAAAAGAAAATATTTGGATGGGGCTCAGGGACCAAGTGGTCCTAGGTGCATTGGGGAGACAAAAAAGGCAGAACTAAATATTAAGCCAAAGACAAAGACAATAAAATCAAGAAACCCAAAATATAACAATCTGAACTTAAATGGACCTGTTATACTGGAAAGCCAGGGAGCTCTATATCTTAGCTAAGGAAGCTAAGATATAGGATGCATGCTGAAACTTTGGTGGAGGGAGATCAACACTGGTGGTGGAGATGGCCCTAATTTACTGTCACTGTATGCCTGAAATCTTACTATGAAGAACTTGTAATCCACAATGGTCTCAATAAAGAATTATTTTAACAAATAAAAGAGCAGAGAAACAATTTCTTCATCTTAGAGCCAGAGCAATTGTATAGCAAGTCGAGTGCTTACCTTGCAAGACCCGGTTTAATCCCCAACATCCCATATGGTTCACCAAGCCCACCAGGAGTAATTCTTGAATGCAGAACTAGGAAGTAACCCCTGAGCATCTCTGGGTTTGGCTCAAAAGACAAAAAAATACCCGACAATTTTGCATCTTGATGAAAAAAATTATGACATTATGCAAATAGATGCAACACACAAAAATAAATTTTTGATAATTTTTCAATATCAAAAATATTAATTTTGATGAGGCTTCATAGTTCTAAATGTGGAAACCATTTGGTTATTGTAACTTGATTGTTTATCTTTAGTCTGCATTGATAACTTCTATTTCACCTATGTAACCCAAGAGAAACAGCTGTGTATAAATCTCATTTTCTGGGTGCTTTATATGAATAGGTCAGCAAGAATGACTCTGTGGCCCAATAAATAGTCATTCATCTTGCCTACTCAGATTGACTATCTTCCGTAATATTGCTTGATTCTTTAAAATATAGTTTTAGCAGATATAGACCCCTATGCCATTCACAGACTTTAGGTAGATTAGCTGGCTTTCAATGTAGCATATTTTGCTGGTGGTGATGCAGTTCAAAGAGAGCTCATTTAAAGCTCTTCTTTAACTCAAAGAATTCATTCGTCTTTTGATCCACCTTCCACTCTAAAAATGCTCCTTTCCCCTATCACTTTCAAACACACACCATTTCAGAAGCTAGTAAACTCATCTGCTGCCAAGGAATGAATTTTCCCCAATTGCTCTATCTAAGTGATAAAAAAGGTTTAACGTCGAGGTTCATTTTTCAGTCGCCAATTCAAATGCTTCATGCATAAAGAAGCGACTAGACTCTTTCCATAGTTATTAAACTGTTATTCCTAATTCCTTTGGAGGTCCGACTTAGCAGCAATGATCTCAGGCAACTTCCTATTAAATCTGCATTTTGCACAGAAAGATAAAGCATACTAGTTCTACATGTTTATAAGAATAACAGAAGAGTTCCTGCAGGCTACCACTGCTGTCAGCAGTTTTGCTGTCATAAAGAAAACTGAAATATTCCCTCATAGTTTATAGCCCACGCTCATTTTCCAACTTTGCCGACTTTTTTCTGACACTTCAAGGTCAAGGTCAGAGATACCTGGCAGCAGAAGGAGCTGTTTTGCTACAGAAAAGATGCAACAAGCTCACTCAATTAGTAAGGGACAGATCTTTGAGACAGATTAAGATTACATAAAAAAATTAATCTGGAAGAGAACAAATTTGTGTGGTATGATAACATAAAATGGATCTACAAATTCTGGATATATCTGTTGAGAGAAATGTAACATAATATATAATTGAAATATTTTACTTACATACTTTATTTCAGGGCCATAGTAAGAATGTTAGGGAGATCATGCAATATTAAGAAATGAACCTTTGCCTCCTACTGAAAGAAAAACATGTGCTCCAACCCTTTAAACTATCTCTAGTCCTAAATACTTGTGTCACATTAGAGAAAAAATAAATTTTATAATTTTTATATGATATATATTTCCTCAATCAACCATTCATTATCATATGGAAAAGGTGTGTATCTCAATTAGAAGAGGGGAAAATAAAGAAGTATTTTTCTCATCTATTTACTTAATAAAATTTTATTTTAGCATACTTATTTCATAAAGTAAGTTAATTAATTTGATGAGCATATGACCTATTTTAACATAAATTTATACAAAGTATACTACTATCTTTTAAAAATATGTTTGAAAATGTACTTAGGATTAAAAATAGCACTGATAATATAGACAAAAACAATAAAGGTCAATTTATTTATTCTCCCATTATTATTTAATCTGTTAAGCATACTATGAGCAAACCATAAAATAAATTATTGGGCTAATAAGATTTAATAAAATATTAAACTGTAAATGAAATTCACCAGTCAATGGAAAACCCCATTTAGAATTCCTTAAACTATGACCTAATAATGGTTTCAAAACACCTTCAAAATAATTAGAAATACAATTTAAGAAATTGCAAATTTTGTCACATATTTGAAAAATTTTTATCTTGTATGTATCTTATAAAATGAATAAAATACAAGTATCAGTAATCCATGATAAGACATTTTAAATTAGTGGGGTAGACAATCAAATACAGTTGGAAAGTCTAGTTTAAAGAATTAATAATAAATCACTATTTTCTCAATACAGAAAAGCTGCCTATAAATTTATAATTCTTCAAGTTTCAAAACTTCTATATTTCCCACTCACACTAAGAAAATAATAATAAACTAGAAAGACTATATAAATTATTTATTACTCCCCAGGTAAAATTCTTACATTAAATCTTTTTATTCCAGGTTGATGATAAGGTCTTTCAGCTTTTCAAGTGTACGTATAAGACCACATTTGCAGAAGTCATAGCTTTTATCACAATCAACAGTCAAGGTGCTTCCTGAGTAAAGGTCTCCTCCAATATCTAATACAAGGTGCTTCTTGAATAAAAGTCTCTTCCTTCAATATATAACACATCTAAGTATATTAATAAATTTCTTCTTCACTGTAATCCTATGAAGCATTTTGATAAACAGACTCTTTGGTAGCCACATTATAACTGCCAGTATATAATCATGTTTTTTGTTTTTCTTTTTTGTTTTTTGTTTGTTTGTTTGTTTTTCAAAAAAAATCACCCTTCCCTCACCTCTACATTGTGAGTCTGGCTATAATTTGTATCTAACCCATAAAATACAACTAAGGTGATATGATAACATGTACATGATTATTAATTGTGTTATATAACAGTGCATAACTAACTGGAGTCACTCCCTAATAGGTTTTATGAAAAAAATTCAAGTAACAAAAAATGAGAGGAAACTTTGGAGAAATTCCAAAAAAGTCTACAAACCACAAAGGAAGACACTTTTGGAAAACCATTAATGAGTTTGAAAATGCATTCAGTCAGAATGCAGATGAGATGGCCACCTTTCATATATCTTGTACCAAAATCTGAAATAACAACAGTATTGTTTCAATCCATTAATTGTGTAGTAATGTTGTTGATCCATAAGAGATAATTAATATTATGATGGTGTATGCTCTCTTGCCCATGAAAGGCTAAGTAAATTGTCCACATTCACAAAGTTTATTAGTCATAACTAAAATGAAAACTCAAAAATCTTAATTTTGGTGTGAATTGGAGTGATTAGACTTAGTCACTTTATTTGACTGTCTCAACATTTTATGTATCAGCTCACCAGTCAGTACTACTTCTCCTAGGAACTCATAGGGACCCTTATATTTTGGAGACCCAAACCCAGTAGCTTGTATTCCCTGTGCCAAGACTGAAGCACGGCATTTGTGCTGGGATAAAGGAAGAGGGGTTAAAATAAATTACATAGGTTTCTCCCACAACATAGGCATCTGAGAAACAACAAAACTTAGTGGTATACCAATGGCTTCATCTGTCTGTGACTCTAAATAAACTGCCAGTTACTCAAGTTAGCCCACAATAAAGAGGGAAATTACAACTGTAACCGTCACAGAAAGAACCTTGGCATGAGACTTTGGTTCTACCAACCAACATGCTATGGAAACCCAAAGAAGTAAGTTATCTCCTCTAGCTTCTATATTCTCGTATCCAATAAAGGTTGGGTTCAGGGGTCAGAGTATGCAGCTTGCATTGAACAATTGTTTTAACTCTCAAAATTAAATATTCTAAGATATTGCTTAGTTTGAACTTATTCAATACCTCCCTCTTCTCTCGATCCAGAATAAAAAAGGTCTTTATTTTAGCTTCTTAATGTTAAAATCAAGTGATACATTTATAATGAACAGTAGGCAGGGAAAAAATACCTCATGGAAGCAGAGATACAAGGAAGGATGGAGTTAATAGCTAAAAAAGAAGAAATTCTCACCCAAAGCTTTTGATTTTTGAATCCCAGTGCCCATAGCCCAATACACAGCTGCTGGAGCTGCTGTGTCCATGTATTCCCTTGTAGATTGAGTCCCACTCAGCATGACAGTCTCATTTTTCACTGAATGCATGCAGTGAATGCTAAACTGTAATCTCTTTTTGCATGCTTCAGTTCCAAATTCATAACTGGAGAAGCAGGCCCTGTTTTATATGAGCTATCACATTAGAAACTCTACTGAGCAGAGCCAAATAGTCCAGCAGTCTCTGGCCTTTTTCTCTACTTCACACTTTGTCAAAATGCATCATGAGCAATACAAAGAAATGGCCCCTGGAAACTCCCCATTCACAATCCTTTTACTATCTAATTGTTCTTCTTATTCAAGTCTTGACCATCCTCAAAATAGACTAAGGTCCCCGCTTGGGTAGTTTTCATCCTAAAGTGGAACACACTATAAAAGAGAGGCCCTTCCCACAGCTCTGAAGCTGGGCAGTGTGTCATTGTTTTGTATTCTGCTTTCTATGCCCTGAGCTGCCTTTAAGATGTCCTTTGCTCCAAATAGCTAGCCCCTTCCTATACCATTAAAACATAATTCAAAGATAAAGCTGGGTTTAAAAAATGTACTCTGTCTGCTTAGTAAGAATTCTCTAATTTCTTTCCAAAGCAATTGAATGGCAACCAACTTTGCATGGCCTAGAAAGTCTATTTTCTTCCTTTCACATAGCCCAGCCAGCATGGGAGAATCCAAACTTCTGTCTACCAAGACTTCATAATTTTCTCAAGGACACAAAATAATATTTGTAGATGATATCCCTTTACTGTAATGTTTTCCCCTACATCTCTGGCCTTTCCAATTCCGTGTGTGTGTGTGTGTGTGTGTGTGTGTGTGTGTGTGTGTGCGTGTGTGTGTGTATTTTGTTCTCAGGGTATGGGGTTTTGGGGGGGGGGTTGGGCCACACCCGGTGAAGCTCAGGGGTTACTCCTAGCTATGTACTCCTGGTTTAGGGGACCATATGGGATGCCCTCTGTAGACCCAATGTTCATCCATCCTGGATCAGCCTCATGCAAGGCAAATGCCCTACCATTGTGCTATCACTCTGCCTCCTCTTTTGTTTTTATAAATAACCAACTTGGTGATTTCATCCTTCAAAGGACAAATTTTCCAAGTCATTCCTTGATATGCACATGACCAGATTCTATATGCAACATTTCTGATCCTAATTGAAACTCCCCATTTGAATTCACTCTGGACATTCCAGTGAATCTATAGATCAAGGAGTAGTGATTCATTCTCCCCCAACCCCATTACCTCTTATACAACATCCTTTATCTCAGCTAGTTTAACTCTAAGTTGTGTGCAATGGCTTAAAAAAAGATACTCAAAAATAACTACATTGAGAACTATCATAACAATGTGAATGAATGAGGGAAGTAGAAAGCCTGTCTAGAGTACAGGTGGGGGCAGGCTGAGGAAGAGGGAGTTTTGGGACATTGGTGATGAGTATTCTTTACATGACTGAAACCCTACCACAATCATGTTTGTAATCAGGTATTTAAATAAAGATATTAATTTTAAAAAAAGATACTCAAATCACCTTTGACCCCACAGTGTAGTGGGAAGAGAAGAAATAGAGCAGATGGGTAAGGTAGAATGACAGATGAGAAATAATGGGGATTAAGGGTCAATGGAGATACAGGTACATCATTGATATTAAGGAATGATAAATCTTATATCTAAACTAGAGTCAACAACACTGAAACCATAGACCTAAATTTTTATCAGTTTGATGTGAGGGTAGTATGAGAAGGAACTTGGAAACATTGCTGAAGAGAAGTTGACACTGGGAGTGTAATTGATGCTAGAACCATGTCAAAAACTTAACTATAAAGAACTTGGCAAATCACTTTACAAAATAAATAGGTTTAAAAATAAAAACGTTTTTAAATGTGGGTTCTGCTGACTTCCAGTCATTGGCAATCATTTGATTAACATGATACACTTTAATGATTTCCTTCCCTGTTTTATTGCTCACTCCTCTGGTATTTTCTAGAATTTATTCCCTCCAGTTAACTACTTACACTGAAATACTTTTCAGAACCTGGTTCTGACATTCTTCTAAGTCTGCACCAGAAGTAATTTTCTTATGTTTCTTCCTATCACTTTTTCTATATTTTTATGGTTCTGCATTTCTTAACACTATTTTCTGTTTATTTATTTCTTCCTCTTTTTATTGATTAGCCAATCCTGATCACCCGTTCAACTGATAAGATCTAAACAGTAAGGGCAGGCAATTCTGATGCATGATAAAAAATGGAATTTGCAGGTCTTTAAACTTTTAGAACGACATAGCCTTTCAAACTCTACTCTTATTATTTTTTTTTTGCCTTTTCTTTTTGGAGAGGTGTCACATCCAGTGATGCTCAGGGGTTACTCCTGGCTAAGTGCTCAGAAATTGCTGCTGGCTTGTGGGACCATTTGGGATGCCGAGGATGAAACCTCGGTCTGTCCTAGGTTAGTGTGTGCCAGACTCATCAGATGGCTTAAAGAGGCCACATATTCTCAATCTTCCATTGTGAATGCCATATCATATGTGCCTTGTATCTATACACATGACTTAATGCTAGCATTCTACCAACATATGTCTTTTACCTCCCCATTGTCTAAATTTTCTTGAAATGAGGAGCGAATAGTGTCTCAGTTTGTTCACTGATATGCCCCTATGTTTATTATAGCTAAAAAAAATGGACACTCAATAAATATACAGAGAGTAAACTGATTGTTTCATTTTTTTCAGATGAAAATAGTTAAAGTGAATCATGAGTCCTAGAGATAATTATAATGGTGTATAATATTCATAAAACCAAAGAACAAGAAGCAATGGCAATATGCAGCTCACTAATAAAATATGAAACAAAAGGAAAGAGGATTAATGTAATTTAAAAAGAAATTTGTGGTTTCTCCCAGGTGATTTCTGCACTGAAAAAATAGATATCTGTAACTATAGGAATTAACTTCACCAAAATTAACTCCTCAAAAAGTGCATATTACCAGAGCTACACTCTCTACTAAAGAAGTATAAATTGATATTCTTATCATCAGGGCACACTCACGCTCTTCAATTAAACAGCCAACTATATGGGGAATGGTAAGAGTTGAAAGATGGAAGGAAGCTCTTATTCATGAGACAAGGGTTGTCCCCAAAATTAAATGATATGATGTATGAGAAGCTGCTTTATAAAACATAAATCTTTTTACCCATACTGTGCATTTTTATGATGATGATATATTGCTGCTAAGTATTTCAGTGGATAATTATTTCCAGATGATGTTCATTGGAAAAGAGGAAAGAAATCCATATGGTCAGAAACTCAAAATAAAATTCTCTAAAAATGTAAGTCAAGTAATGCTGTGCCATTTCTTAAAACCTTTTAATGGCTTCTGTTGTACTCAGAGGCAAACTCAAACTCCTTACCATGGTCTGCAAATACATGACAATCTTTTTTTTTTTTTTTTGGTTTTTGGGTCACACCCGGCAGTGCTCAGGGGTTACTCCTGGCTCCATGCTCAGAAATTGCTCCTGGCAG
>PVKC010047532.1:0-11027 GCA_004027635.1 Crocidura indochinensis | reverse complement strand
CCTTACTTCCAGCGCCAGCAATTAAAACTTTGTTTTGGGTTTGTTTTTGTTTTTTTTTGACCACACTCAGTGCTATTCAGGGGTTACTCCTTGCTCTGTTCTCAGGAATCATTCCTGGTGGTGCTAAGGGGACCAAATAGAACTTGAGACAGGTACATGCAAGGCAAGTGCATTACCTCCTCCTGTACTATCTCTCTGGCCCAGAAATAGAAATTTTGGATACTGGAGAAGGGCACTGAATGACTAGGGAATGATAGGCAAGGATATTTTTTCACTGCATTCCTTTATTTCTGGCTCTATGGTCAGGGATCGCTCTTGGAAGGGGCTGGTTGTCCATATTTGGTGCCAGGAATCAAAAGTCTGGGTGGTTGTATACTAGGCAAGAGCCTTACCTGCTCTAGCCCCAAGTGCTCTCTTTTCTACATTGTATATTTACAGGGAGATATTTATAGGGTGAACAAGGGGAAGAGTATACCTGATTATCCTGGGATTTATTCCCAGTGCAGGACTGAGGGAAGGGTAATGAGAATTGAACCTGGGGCTCTCAACTGCAAAACACATGCTCCAACATTTCCATGCTTCGATAACTTTGCATTTTTCACATTGAAAGACTTATGCAAGTTTAGTGAATTGCTCAGATGGCCAGTGGAATTGGGCTTCCCATTTGGTATCCTTACCAAAGAGCCAACTTTGCACATACCATCATTCAGAATGAGAGGTGGCCCTTGGCCTTAGAGTCCCTTGAGAAGTCTCTAATTTCTCTAAATGACTTCCACCAATGCTATTTGAAATTTATAACATGGATAGCCAATAGCATAATCATCATTTTACAAAATTATAAGGAAAAAAATCAAGACACTAAAAGAATTGGCAACATTCCCAAGATCCCAAAGCTCCTGATAAGACCAAGGTGCATCATAATTCAAGATCAAGCTTTTAAGGTTCCTTTGGGGTTTTATCCTTATGCATTTATTTATAAATAAACTATATTTTACAAATAAAATGAAAACATATGTAACATGTGATAGCTTGATACAGGCCTATATCAAGTGAATCCTGTGAAAGGATTTCTAGGACTTAACACATCCAATCACCTACAATATTTACCCTTTTTGTTTGTTTATTTGTTTTTGTTTTTCAGTCACACCCAGCAGTGTACAGGATTACTACTGGCTCTGGGCTCAGAAATTACTCCTGTGGTGGACACAGGGGACCATAAGGGATATTGGAATCAAACCCAGGTTGACTACGTGAAAGTCAAATACTCTACCCACTATACTATGGCTCTGAGCCCAATATTTACCTCTTTTTTGTTTGTTTTTGGGTCACAACTGGTGGTTCTCAGGGATTATTCCTGGCTTTGTGCTCAGAAATCTCTCCTGGCAGGTTCGGGGGACGATATGGGATGCTGGGAATCAAACCCGGGTCCGTCCTGGGTTGGCAGTGTGCAAGGCAAATGTCCTACCCATTGTACTATCACTCTAGCCCAATATTACCTCTTTTGTTGTTATTGTTGTTGTTGTTTTAAACCAACCTGGAGGGGCTCAGGGTTACTCCTGGCAAGCTTGGGAAACCATTATGGGATGCTGGGAATCAAACCCAGGTTCATCTTGAGTCAACCACATGCAAGGCAAACACTACACAATTGCTCCAGCCCCAATATTTACCTCTTTCAATTTTAGTGAGAATTCTTATGATCACTTGTCTTAGCAAATTTTAACAAGCATGCAGTGTTGTGAAATATAGCCAAAACAGTAGGTCTTAAACTCATATTTATTCAGGAGAAAGGTTCCTCAGACTCAAAGAACTCATACTCAAAGAATCTGGAGGCTCTTCTTGATGATTCTCAGCCAACTGGGCCTTTGAGTTTATTCTTTTTTTTTTTTTTTTTTTTTTGGTCACACCAGCAACACTCAGGGGTTATCCTGGCTCTATGCTCAGAAATCGCTCCTGGCAGGCTTGGGGGACATTATGGAATGTCAGGATTAGAACCACCGTCCTTCTGCATGTGAGGCAAATGCCTTACCTCCATGCTATCTCTCTGGCCCCCATTATTGAGTTGATTCTAGGGACCAAAGAATGAGAGGTATCTTGGTGTCTGCAGTGCCACATGTTACCCCCATTCCCCATTTTTCCTGTGCAACCTTACCTGTAACCTTATCTGCCCATTTCTGGGAGAGGTCTTTGGAAGGTAAGAAAAGGATTGCCTCAGGGGCAGGAAGGGGATTGATTGAGAGAGATTCAGCAAGAGAGGAGAAGGCGAGCTGGGAGGATGGAGGGAGAAGAAAGTTGTTGAAAGCAGGGCTAATAATGGAGCTTGCTTGAAAGGTTATGATAGAAGCAACGCCTGCTGGCCAGGGCCTGAATAAAGCTGATGTCTCCTGAAACCTAGTTGTTGTGGATCATTTCTCTCACCGCCACACTAAGACCCACCGGCTGGAGAGAGTTGCAGGCGCATGGCTTGGGCTAGAGGAGAAAGGCCCCTCCATCCATCTCACCATCATCCATCCCATCCAGGACTGTTTTCCTTTTTTTTTTTTAATGGTTCTTGGGACACACCCTGTGATGCTCAGGGGTTACTCCTGGCTATGCTCTCAGAAGTCGCCCCTGGCCTGGGGGACCATATGGGGCACGGGGGATCGAACCGCGGTCCGTCCAAGGTTAGCGCGGTAAGGCAGGCACCTTACCTCCAGCGCCACCGGCCGGCCCCGATTATATATCTCTTTATCTATTGATTCATTGATGGGCATCGAAGTTGTTTCCATACCTTGGCTATTGTGACTCATGCTGTAATGTATGTGGGAGCACAGATATCTCCTTGAGATAATGATTTTCCTTTGTAACAAACAAGCGCTTGCTTTTGAACCAAAGCACTCAGAGTCAGTCTTTCACTACACCATGGTTCCTCCAGAGGGTTGTGTGTGTGTGTGGGGGGGGAACTAGTTCATGGTAGCAGTGGGCTGTGTCACTATATAATAATCACTGAGAACAAAAACAGAAGTAGACAGAATGGTATAGACATTCTGAATTCAAGATAGAACACCCACATGAAGAGCTTGGCTTCTTCTCTCAGATCCCTCCCACACAAGATGGGTTTCTTCCAGCTTTAGCCAATTCAGTGGGCCGGAAGGGCTACAGAAGCAAGACACTAGACACCGTGTGGTCAAGGGGACTGGCTGGTCAAAGAAGAATGGGCCTGATCACACAGTTGCACATATCAAGACACTTTGCAGGACAGTCTTACTTTCTAAATAAAGACGTTTTGTAAACAACTTGCCCCAGCCCATCCCCCCACTTTAAGATCTGTTTTCTAAATTTGGCTTCCAGAGTCACTCTCAGGTTCTGTGTGGTTAATTTCTTTTCCTCCAAGGGTTTTAAACAAGGAACGAAATAGAAAACAGATACTAAGCATTTGAGAATATTAGCACTGGGGAGGACCTTGGCGTCAGTAGTCTGATGCCCCATTTTCACAGAGGAAGAAGACCTTGGAGATGATTTGATTCACTCAAGGTCAAGGTCATTCAGCCTACTGAGTGGTACAAACAGATCTGAAACCCTCACTCCTTGCCTTGGGCACTTCTGTTTCCATTTCAAAATTCTGGTTTCAGCCCTATTAGGTTATGAACTTGGGCAAGCCACTTCCTGTCAATCCCTTATCCCAACAAACTTGGGAAAATAATATTACTACCACTTAGGGGGGTTATAAGGATTGATGGGTTAACTCATGCAAAAAGTTTCACCTGGCAGAGAGTAGCTGAATTTGGACAATCAATCCAGACTGCTTATGTTGGACTCACACTCTGCCACTTGTTGAACTGACATTTTTGTCAAGTTACTTAACTTCACAGTGTTTATGTTTCCTCCACTATAAAATAGGTACAGAAATCATTGTTTTTACTTCATTAAAGTTATTTTGAGTCTTGAGGGCTGGGGAAAGGTTTAGTGACTTTTGGGGGGCCGGTTGGGTCACACCCAGCAGCACTTGGGGGTTACTCCTGGCTCTGTGCTCAGAAACCGCTCCTGGCAGGTTTGGGGGACCATATGGGATGCTGGAAATCTAGCTTGGGACCATCCGGAAAAATCTAACCTGGGTCCGTGGGGGGTTAGCCTCATGCAAGGCAAATACCCTACTACTGCACTATTGCTATGGTCTTTGGTGACTTAAGGCAGGGCTTTGCTGCCCCAGAGTCTTCTACATATACTAAGGTTCTAGCAGCTCTGAGTTTGCCATCTCTAGGATACCAGAGCCAGGTGTGAGTACTAAGTACTAAGTGTGATATAAGGCTGAAGGGTCTAGGGCACTTAGCTGACTCTAGTTCCATGACCACTTCTCTCAGTCCTAGAGGGTATATGGTCCCCCCCCCCCCCAGTACTTCTCGGGATAATTCCTGACACTATCAGGCGTAGGGGGCCACTCCCCCAAAACGTGTGTGCATCTTCCTGCAGCAAGCCCATAACCAAATGTGTAAATATCAAAACCAAGTACGTGCCACTGCCAAAACTAAGGAAAACAAATGGATAGGAAAGAGGAAATGAGTAAACAAGAAATAAATTTATTTTGTGTCTTAAATAAGATAAAATATAGACCCATTGAAATAATACTCAGAACATGCTAGCTGTCAGTAGTCTGCTTAGAATAACTAATTTCCTTATTTTAGGTAGTCTTGCTTTGCCCTAAACTTAGAAGTTTTCAAATCACCCGTATTCATAGTTTTTAGACATATGCTAGAATTCTTAAGAACTTGATGTTCTGCTTTTTTTTTTTTTTTTTTTTAATAAACCCTCATGGTTGGTAACTCCCAATCAAGAAGAAACGTGACTCAGTAAGTTATGGACTTGTCAAGCACTCACCCCCACAGCTGCTGGAAAGGGCAGCACTGCCTGTGGCTGAGGGGTTCCATCTGGGATAATAATATTTATTTCTTTGTAAAGTGCTCTGAGACCTTTGAATGAAAAGCACGATGTGCGCACAGGCTATTATCTTTTTTCCAGATATCACTATTCGGTTCCTATCCAGAAGCTTCCTAAAATAGACCACAGCAGAAACACAGACACATATGCAGCTGACCTGAGCTCTAGGATTCAGGTAAAAAGATCGGTGCTTCACACTCTCCTTAGTTTGCTTTTGCTTTTGTTTTCACATGTCATGGTATATCTAATTTGGATTGAGGAGCTGTATGATATTCCTGCCCCTAACATGGGTGTTTTTACTATTCAAAGCATTCAAAACCTTTTATTCCTTCCACTCTCCTTTGATTAGAATCTTCTCTTGGAGTCAAGAGAAACATCGAGGTTGATGCAACTCATGGGGATGTAAAGCAAGATGAGAAAAATAAATTAGATCTTATTCCCAAATCCTCCATCTATTGCTTCTGGAAATTTCTCTTACAATGTCTAGTTCATGTGCATTCTGTTTTTGTTTTTGAGACCACTCCTAGTAATGCTCAGGGATTACTCCTGGCTCTGCCCTTTAGGATCATTCCTGGAGGTGCTTGGGAGGGGACAATAGGGAATGGCAGGGATTGAACCTGGGTTGGCCCTTCATGCAAAGCAATCACCCCACGCACATGCATTCTTTTTCACTTGCTTCCTAGATGTTTCCAGTATTATCCAAGGTCAGAAATTGTAAACCTTTACTTTCCCCGAGTTTTCTTTACAATTCATAAATGTATGCATATATTCTACTAAAAAGAAAGCCCTTATTGAAGCCTCCAATCAGACTGACCTGAATGTAAAATAGTTATATTTGCTATTATGGAAATAGCAAGATTTGCTAAATCTAGGTAAAATTTGTGTCAGGAAAATTATGAGAGAGACACAGGGATGTGGTTCAGTAGTGGAGCATGTAGCTTGCACCATGTGCAAGTCTCAACCCTGAGACTTTCTACAAAAACACACTCCTCTTTTTCTGTCCCTTTTTTTTGCATTTCAGGCTCAGTGTGTCACTTTTTTCACAGTTCTCACAGTTTGGGGAGCAGAGATTTTGCTCTGCATATCCTAGATCCTCAAGTTTTATTGTACATGATGCACAGAGTCTAACCAAAGTACTAAAGGGATAGCAACTGTTCAAACCTAATAGATCTTAATTTCTAAGATATTTTACATTATTCATTCCAAAATGTACTTATTTGTTCCAAAAACTTTACTCATTCATTTTTTTAAAAGAAATTCGTTTGATAACGTTTTGCAATTTGTCACTCAAGACTGATTGTTTTCACTGTCTATTTTAGACCATGCTTTAGAGCCGTGCTGAGAATGCAGCTACAAATAAGACATTTGAGGTCCCTGTCCTGCTATTAGAGGGCTGTACTCTTTTTTTTTTTTTTGTAGTTTTTGGGTCACACCCGGCAGCGCTCAAGGGTTACTCCTGGCTCCATGCTCAGAAATCGCTCCTGGCAGGCACGGGGGATCATATGGGGCACCGGGATTTGAACCGATGACCTTTTGCATGAAAGGCAAACGCCTTACCTCCATGCTATCTCCCGGGCCCCAGAGGGCTGTACTCTTTAAGGGAATTTTTTTTTTTGTGGTTTTTGGGTCACACCTGGCAGTGCTCAGGGGTTACTCCTGGCTCCATGCTCAGAAATTGCTCCTGGCAGGCACGGGTACCATATGGGATGCCAGGATTCGAAACGATGACCTTTTGCATGAAAGGCAAACGCCTTACCTCCATGCTATCTCCAGGGCCCCTCTTTAAGGGAATTAACACAGAAATGGAAATGGATCAATAACTAAGACATATCACTAAGGGGGATGGAAAGATAGTACAGTGAGTAGGGTGTTTGCCTTGCATTCAGCCAACCTTGGGTTCAATCTCAGCACAGCATATGGTCCCCCTGGGCACCGCCAGGAGTGTTTTCTGAGTACAAGTACCAGGATGAAGCCTTGAGCACTGCCAGGAGTTTTCCAAAAACCAAATAAACAAGTAAGTAAATAAATAGGTATCTTAGTAAGAGAAGGAAACGAAGACTCAGAGAGATATAGAGAAGGTAGGTGTTTGTCTTGCATGTGGTCAACGCAGATTTGATCCCTGGCATCCTTTATAGTTCCCTAAACTTCACCAGGAGTGATTTGAGTGCAGAAAAAAGAGTAATCAAGAGAGATGGAACAGAAGAATAAAGAGAATAGAAAAAGAGAAAGAATTAGTGAGTGTACCCTTTAAATATAAAGTTGTACATTAAAATGTACCCTTTAATGTTGCTTTGAGAGAAGCAAGAGACAGAAAAGAGAAGCACAAAGTATCAAGCGAGAGAAGCAAGAGAAATACAGTATCAAGAGAAAAGCAGGAGAGAGAAACAAAGTAAGGTATTCTACATTATTCATTCCAAAATGTATTTATTTAGGGTGTCAAGAACAAAAAAAAAGAAAAAAGAAAAGCAAGAGAGACAAAGTACCAAGAGACAGAAGCAAGAAATACAAAATATCAAGACTGCAGGGCCAGCAGCTAAGCGGACAGTTCAGCAAGCAGCTAGGTGGACAGTTCAGCAGAGGACAGCAAGGCAGACAGCGAGGCAGTCGCTCTCTGGACTTGATCCCTTGATTCCCAAGGACACCTGTCCCCCCTGCACCCCTTCAGGTTCTCTTCCAATAAATACCCAAGACCAAGATCGTTGGCAATTACAGAAGGGCGTTTTATAAGTGACGTCATCGTCCCTTAAAGATACAGTAACACAGTTATTATGTCTGGATTCCTACAAGTGAGCATGATTAGATTGAAAACGGGGAGAAAATTAGGAATGCAATTCGGTGGTAGAGTCGTGTCTTCCATGTCTTGAGTTTGATCTAGGAGAATGAAGACGAGGAGGAAGGAAAGGAGAAGAAAGAAATAGAATAGAAGGGGAAGAAGTAAAGGAGGGGGAGAAAGAGGTAGAAGGAGAAAGAAGAGGATTAGGAGGAGGAAGAAAAAGAGGGGAAGGAAGAAATAAAGAGGAAGAAGAGGGGTAGGAAGAGGATTTCTCTCTCCAAAGAGATCATGTTTACACTGAAAGGTAATGGATGAAAGGAAGTCAACCACACAGAAGTCAGAGAGAGACTCTGAGGCAGAAAGAAGGATGTTACCAGAGGACAGAAGACAATCTCCAACTTAATATGATAAAAATATGGAAGGAGAGCCCATGAGATTGTAGATTATCTAATAAGGGCTTATAGTAGTGAAGAAGGAGGTTAGCAAGGTAAGTAAGGATCAGACTTATATTGGTCCAAATTCAGTTACAATTGAATGCTATTCTAAGAACAATGGAAGTCACTGGAGGACTTAGCAGAGGAAAGGTCTGATCTGATTTTTTTTTTTTTTTTTGGTTTTTGGGTCACACCCGGCAGTGCTCAGGGGTTATTCCTGGCTCCATGCTCAGAAATTGCTCCTGGCAGGCACGGGGGACCATATGGAGCACCGGGATTCGAACCGATGACCTTTTGCATGAAAGGCAAACGCCTTACCTCCATGCTATCTCCCAGGCCCCTGATCTGATTTTTATTTCAAGAAGATGACTCTGAAATATAGAGCAGAGAATGATGTACATGAGTGAAAACAAAGAGAGCAGTTAGGACGCCAAAGTGGAATCCAAATGGGAGGCAGAGGTAGCTTAGCCTGAGATAGTGACAATGGAGATGGGAAAAAAGGAAAGGATAAAAATTATAATTTAAAGTTAAAAGCGAGAAGACTTGCTGGAAGATTAAATAAAATGGATAAAATAAGTTGAAGACATATAGTAACACCATTTGAGACTCTAGCAACTACAAAGAGGACGATTCCACTGACTGAGATGGGGCTGGAGGAAATGAAAAACTTCATTTTGATATCATAAAACTGAGATACCTATTTAAATTAGAATTCAAAGGACTGGAGTGGTGGCACAGTGGTAGAATGTTTGCCTTGCAAACAGCTGACCTAGGACAGACCACGGTTCTATCCTCTGACGTCCCATATGGTCCCCCAGGCCAGGAGTGATTTCTGAGTGCAGAACCAGGTGTAACCCTTGAGCATCACTGGTGTGACACAAAGACCAAAATAAATAAATAAATAAATATTAATTCAAGTACCACCTGGATATGTAAGTGTGGACTTCAAATAAGTGATTTGGATGTTGGAGACAAGATCTAGATGATATTTAAAGCTATGAAAAACTTAGAATTATGGAATTCTAAGATGACAAAAAAAAAAGCAAACGGTTGGGGAATAGGACCCAGAAGACCTCTGATTAAGAGAAACATGTGTGAATAATTTATGTAATTAAAAAAATTTTAATACAGATTAAAAAGGCAAAAAGAAGCAGAAAATTATTTTAATGCATTAATATATCCAAAATCTTCTTTTAACATATACTAAGAAAATTGTGATATTTATATACTCTAAGTTCTTTCTACTTCTTTCCTTTGCAGCCTAGGAAAACAAGTCTCCCCAACAAGGCATAGTATGCACTCTACCACTGAACCATTTCCCCAACCTTTTAAAATATTAGGCTTTGTGGTCCCAGAGTTATGTTTGTTATGTTCAACATATCTCATTTCACATTAATCTCTAAAGTGCTCAGTAGCTTGCTATGGATGGTGCAAATCAAGAACTCAGTCTAGGGCAGCCCTACATTTAGAGCCTACATTTAATAGAAGAAGATTCAGGAAAGGCAGCTGAATAATTGTGATATCATGGAAATCTACAAAAGAAAGTGGTTTAAAGGTGACCTCTCAACTGTGGTCAATGTTTCTTTTTTGTTTTTGTTTGTTTCGTTTTGGGGACACAACAGGGGTGGACTCGGGGCTTACTCCTGGCTCTGTACTCAGGAATTACTCTTGGCAGGTTCAGGGATGCTGGCGATCAAACCTGTATCAGCAGCGTGCAAGGCCCTACCCACTGTACTGTTGCTCCAGTGTGGCCAATTGTTTCTAAGAGATTAAGTAAGATGAGCAAGAGCAAACCTAAAGAATTCACTGACAACCTTGACTGAAGCTGTTGGATGACTTTCTGGAAGGAAGTCAGAGTGGAGTCAATGAAAGGTAAGGAAGTGGTGATGGCCAACATACACAACATTTTCAAGAAGTTGTTCCATGTATACGAGCAGAGACAAGGAGAACACAAGGCACTGGAAGCGTGGGGTCAGGAGTGGACATCATGGAAGGGATTTTACTGAAATTTGGGATCCTAGCACATGCTTGTAGAATAAAGGGAATGTTCCCATAAGAAGGAAGAAATGGTTGTGGGAGAAATGGATGTAAGTAAAACCCTTCAGAAGGTCAGAGAGGATGCACTAGAGCACAAAGAGATGCTCATCCTGCACAGGATATGTGATCTTCCCTGACAGGAAGGGAGATGAATATGGCTCTGATCAAAGTAGAGATTCTGGCTACTTTGCACACCTCAGTAACAGGAACCTTCATTGTTTTGCTTTGTTTGGGAGCCACAGCTGTCAATGCTCAAGGTTTACAACCATCTTTGCACTTAGGGATCATTCTGGTGGGACTCAGGGACTATATAGACCATATATGATGCTGATAAACTGAGCCAGGACCAGACTCACATACAAAGCAGTTGCCTCACCCTACCCACTCTATTGTTCTGGCCCCCGAGAGTCTTTATTTTAACACAAGGCTAAAGTCTTAAGTTACATGTACACAAGTGTGCACGTGTGTATACACATATAATACCACATTTAAGAAATGCAGACTAGGGGCCAGAGAGGTAGTAAAGGAGGTGTGAACTTGTCCTGCACACAGCAGGGCAACCTGGATTTGCGCAACACATACGGTTTCCTGGCTCCCAAAATGTGAGCCCTAACATGTGTTACCTGGTATCCGAGTACAAGTTGCCTTCATATCCCCTCTTGAGATTGGATTTTCCTACTTTCATGGTAGGTTATGTACCAGGGCTCTCTTTGCTTTTGGAGAAGCCCAGACTCTTCTTGAGCACTTTACTTGTTACACTCTTTATTTCTTCTTCTTCTTCTTCTTCTTCTTCTTCTTCTTCTTCTTCTTCTTCTTCTTCTTCTTCTTCTTCTTCTTCTTCTTCTTCTTCTTCTTCTTCTTCTTCTTCTTCT
>PVKC010047531.1:0-11047 GCA_004027635.1 Crocidura indochinensis | reverse complement strand
TGAGCGAATAGCCAGGAGTAACCCCTGAGCGTCACCGGGTGTGGCCCAAAAACCCGAAAAAAAAAATGCCTGGGCCAAAAAAAAAAAAAAAAAGTATCTTTGGGGCTGGAGAGATAGCACAGCAGTGTTTGCCTTGCAAGCAGTCAATCCAAGACCTAAGGTGGTTGGTTCAAATCCCGGCAACCCACATGGTTCCCCGTGCCTGCCAGGAGCTATTTCCGAGCAGATAACCAGGAGAAACCCATGAGCAGAGCCAGGTGTGGCCCAAAAACAAAAAGAAAAAAGAGGGGCCCAGGAGATAGCATGGAGGTAAGGCGTTTGCCTTTCATGCAAAAGGTCATCGGTTCAAATCCCGGTGCCCCATATGGTCCCCCGTGCCTGCCTGCCAGGAGCAATTTCTGAGCATGGAACCAGGAGTAACCCCTGAGCACTGCCGGATGTGACCCAAAAACCACCAAAAAAAAAAAAAAAAAAGAAAAGAAAAAGTGCCTGGGACTCCATCCACCACAAATACATCTCAAAAGACTGAATGGGGAAGCCTATATTCCCTTTATGTGTTTAATGTCTCTATAATAATATCTCTTAGTCTCTTCATTCCCAAAAGAAAGTCAGCTCATAAACAGCATTTTCTTTGCTGCATTTTTTAAAATGTATTTTTATTTTTTCTTCTATTATATACCTATATAGATATAGATATAATTTTCTTTCCTTTTCTCTCTTTCTTTCTACAACCTCACCTGTTTTGGTTCTGCCCTGTACAAAAATCTACAAGAAAAGTCTTGCCTGGGATAAAAGTTCAGATCAAAACCAAGGCACAGAGATTGTTCAGACTATCATTCTTACCTCCAAATCCACCAGTAATATAATATGTCACCATATCCTTTTGCATAGCACTCTAAATAAAGAGAAATATTATGCACAAAAACAACCTCTTATTTATTAGAGATAAGAACTCTTTTTTATATTTTTTTGGTTGGTAGACAGTGAACTCCTCTCTGATTGCCAAACCTAAATTGTAAACAAGGTGTTTGGATCACACCTGGCAGTGCTCAAAGGTTTCTCCTGGCCCTATGCTCAGAAATTGCTCCTGGCAGGCTCAGGGAAACATATGGGACACCGGGATTGAAACCACTGACCTCTGCATGCAAGGCAAATGCCTTACCTTCATGCTATATCTCCAGCCCGCAAAATCCATATATTTTTTTTAAAATACAGGGTCGCCTCCCATCATAAGCATGTGCCATGTGTCATGTAGACTCAACTTTGACTCCACGTGATTGGATAGCGACTGTCCAACCCAGAACCCCAGATCCCAAACATCGAACCAACACAGGTACCAGCAATAATATCAGGAACCAAACTCCTCTGGGGAAAACTCTGAATGCTGTCCCAGCACCAACTTGCAACAGTTTTAACATGACATTTTGACATGAGGAAACGGCAACAACTTGAGCTAAAAGAGGGTTGCCCCATCTCAGCACCTAACTGTATGATGCAAACAGGAAACATGTCATCCTTTGCCCTAAACAAAAACCAAAATCACTATCTACAGAAGACTGACTTTGACAAATATCAATTGGACAGAACCTATGGACAGGACCAATGAGGAAGTTCCTAGCCTAGGCTTCAGTCTAGGATTTGTACAAAAACCAAGATCTCTAATTCCAGAGGTCTAACTTTGACAACTGCAACTGAGCAGAACTTCTGGAACTATGCTGAAAGGCTCTGTTCTAGGTTCTGAACAAAAACCAAGACCACTACTTACAGAAGACTGATTACAACAACAGAGATGGAACAGAACTCCTATAACCATAATATAAACTCTTTCCTAGCCTTTACCCTATGACCTACACAAATAACATCTCCAGCTACAGAGGTGGGATATAATCACCCACATCTGAGTGGAAAGTTTCCAGGCACCATAAAAAGACCTTGGAGTATACAAATGAGTGAGCATGGATCCGGTAGTTGTTCCCATGGCAGTATGCTTCAAGGCCGGAGGAAACCCTGTATCTCTTAAGTCAAAGCAATTCCCACTATAATTTCCCTATATTCACCATGCCTATGCAAGAACAACAACAAACAAAAAAAACAAACAAAAAACAAGAAGAAATACAGCCATATTTTTTTTTAAATTGCTGGTCTGAGATATTTTTCTCTCTTTTTCTTTCTTATTTCTTTTTCCATAGCTGATAGTTTTGGTTTTTTGGCTTATTCTGTGTTTATTCTTTTGTAATCTTGTTGATATTTCTTATTTTTTTGTTTCTGGTGGTCTTGTTTTACTACCTTTTTCTTCTTTTTTTCCTTCCTTCTTCCAAATGGATATTTATAACACCTAGACGAACTTCTCCTAGTTTTCTCTTTTTTTTTTGTTTGCCTTTTTTCTTTTTTCCTTCGTTCCCCAGATGGTACCAAGGCCAGACAGTTGAATGTTCATTCAGTGGAAATAAAAACTGATCATACATGAATATCAAATCTAAAGTCAATGACAACAGAATTGATACCCAATTTATAACAAGCTGTACAACAGGGAAACAGTTGTGCTAGCAACTGTGGGATGTGTGCTAGGAACAAGGGTGGAGGGAGGACAACAATGGTGGTGGGAATGCCCCTCACTTATTGTCACTATGTGCCTCAAATATTACTGTGAGAGAATTGTCATTCACTTCGACCACAACAAAAAAATTTTAAAAAAGAAAAATAACACAAAAATGCTGAATAAATAGTATCAATAAATCTACTTGTACTCTGAATAAGGTTTTACTTAAGTTTGATTATAGATTGTTTATCTAGAAAATATTGGTTTACCAGTATGCTTATGTAGATTTTATGAAAGTTGAACTATTTTGTCACAAGGTATCAAAACATCACATTTGGTAATTGTTACTAACAAATATTATAACACACAATTCTTTAGAGTTGGGAAGCTGTAAGGGTGATAGCACGTAGTGATTTATAAAAATTCTTTCTCTGTTAAGTTCATGATATTAGTTAGCGTTTTTTTCTCCTAAAGTTAAATTTTGTCATACAGATAAATGCTCTCACTGATTTCCTTGGTTTACCTCATCTATTATTTTTAAAAACATTCCCTAGTCATTTTTTATTTTTAAATCTATCCAACTATTCATTACTGCATAACCATATTTTGTCTGTCAACTATGTTATTTAAAAGAAAAACATAAGGTAAAATAAAATAAAGAAAACATGAAAAGAAGGTGAAACAATTGCAAAAATGTTTTTTTTTAAAAGACCAACATGTACTAGTCTGAAGCAAGAAAAATATGTTCCCTTCTTATTTTGCTATACAGAATACTAAAGGTGCTTCAGTGAAACTAATTAATTTTAATTCTTCTTTAAACAAAATTTGATTTTCTTATATTTCTTTAGTAATTGAAATATTTACTGAGAACTTGTAGATCCACCATAATTGTAAAAAAAAAAAAAAGAAGAAGAAGAAAGAAAGAAAGAAAAAACACACTAGATATTCCTTGTGCAATGTGCCCAGTATCCTCAGAGGAAACATTTTGTTAACTCAAGTACAGTATTACAAGAAGGAAACAAATTGATGAAATTGTGTGCTCCTGTGTTAGGCTTTACACAATTCTGTTCCCTCTGAAGATGCACATTTCCAACCTCTAAGGACAAGATATTGAACAATTCCAGCACAAGGGTTTCCTGGGTTACATTTTATAAAACCAAACCCATTCATCTCCCGCCTCCCTCCTACCCTCTACCATTGGTAACAGACAACTTGTTTTCTGCTTCCGAAAATATTTTTATTTCAAAACATTATATAAAAGAAGTCATATAATTCTAACCTTCAGGGGATGTTATTTTTTTCCACTTAGCACACATCTCTGGAGCTTCATTAGAGTTGATATATGTACAATTTCCTTTCTATTACTGAATAATATTACATAGCAAGGACAGTTGCCTGTTGAAGGACATCTGGCCTAACTCCAGTTGCAGTAAACATTCATGTACTTTTCATCTTCATTTCTCTGGGATAAAAGCCCCCAGAGTACAATGAATCTTTACATTCCCACAGCAATGTAAGAATGATCTGATTTCCCTGAAACCTCTGAAGCATTCCTATTTGTCATTCTTTTTCAGTAATTTATAGTATGTAGTGACATCCCAATGTGAGTTTTCTTATCCTTTTGTTACTCTCTAAGTGTGTGGTGATGAAGAACTTGACCACAAAAAGTTTGGTGACTCTGCCTGAATTCACTCTGAAACTCCCAAAGCTTTTTTATTTATTTGGGGGGGGGGTCACACTCAGCAGCACTCAATGATTACTCTTGATTCTACACACAGAAATCATTCCTGGCAGGCTTGGGAGATTCTATGGGATGCTGGAGATCAAAGAAAGGTTGGCTGCGTGAAAGACAAATGCCTTCCTGCTATGCTCCAGCTCCTTTATTTTACTTTTCATTTTTCCCAGCCTAAATTTTGTATCATTGGTGTGAATGTCGATGGGTGTGGAAAAATAATCTCCTACACAAATTTTTATTAGAATAGTCTTTAGGGGCCAGAGTGATGGTACAGTGGGTAGAGTATTTTCTTTGCATATGGCTAACCTGAATTCAATCCCTGGCTTCCAATATGGTACCTGAGTACAGCCAGGCATGATTCCTGAGCTCAGAGCAAGGAGTAACTCCTGAATACCACTGGAAGAGGCTCAAAAAACAAAACAAAACAAAAAAACAAACAATAAACCCCATAAAATAAAATACTTTTCAATGCACAAACCCTCTAAAAGCACTCATAGTACAGATCCCTAGAGCTCTTAAGATTACATTTGTGAAGAGTGCTGTATCTATAGGTCAGAAGGAACTGGATAAATAATAATTAGGAGATCAAGATAAATGCAAACATGCTAGAGAGAAGTTTTATTTTGATTCCATACATTTATGGATATGAGTCATCTCACTATGTCTCTGATGGCTTCAAAATAAAATGTTACAAAATAGTAATTGGAGCAGAGAGATAGTACAGGGCATAGGGCACTTGCCTTGAGTTTGATACCTAGTACCAAATATGGTCCCCAGAGCCCACCAGGAGTTGATCCCTGAGTGCAGAGTCAGTAATAACAATTACTAGATGTGGCCCAAAACAAACCCCAAATTTTTTAAAACAATATTAAAAAAAAAAGTAAGTTGGAGCTCTCCAAAAGTAGAATTCTCTCCAATAGTAGAATGAAGTTAAAAAATACTTTTTGAATACAAATTAATTTAGTTATTGTTGTTTTTGTTGCTGTTTTTTCTTTTGTGTGTGCTTTGTTTTGTTTTTATTTCAGGACCGTGGTTATTGTTTGTCATTATTATTATTGTCTATTGTTTATTTATTGTTTATTATTTGTTATTATTGTCTATTGTTTATTGTTATTGTTGTCTTTATTGTTGCAGTGCTTTTTGGGTTCTTTTGTTTGAATTTTGTGCCATGTTTTTATGTTTTTCTTCCTTTTTCCCTTTCTTCTCTTAAATTGGTATTTAGAGCCTCTTGAAGTCTTCCTCCCAATTCTTTCTTGTTTGATTTTTACCCCCCCTTTTTTTCCTCTTTCTTTTTTCTTCCCTCCAAACTGAACCACATAATTTGAACCATATTGTTCTGCTTCACAAATTGAGGGGGAAATAATGGAGGGTAGCAAGACCAAACAGGTGTATGAACATTGAGTAGAAATAAAAATGATCATACTTAAACACCAAATCCAAAGTCAAAGACAACATAATTGAAACCCAATCTACAACAAACTAGACACAGAGGAGACCACTTACTTATACTAGCAGCCCCGAGGGTCAAAGGAGGACATGGGATGCATGCTGGGAAAAGGGATGGAGGGAGGACACCACTGATGATAGGAATGCCCCTGATTCAATGTCCCTATGTATGTAAAATATTACTGTGAAAGACTTGTAACCCACTTTGGTCAAAATAAAAATTATTTAATTAAAAACTACTTTTTGTCACAGTATGAATCTCATAAAGTATAATTCCCTATAGATAAAGTTCAAATTAGGCATAATTCATGGTAAGCAAAATAAGTAAAGAAAAGGAAAATAAAAGATAATATCACTCATCTGTGGTATATAAAGGAACAAAACAGGAGACTATCAGGGGTCCTCAAACCTTTTAAACAGGGGCCCAGTTCACTGTCCCTCAGACCATTGGAGGGCCAGACTATAGTAAAAACAAAAATTATGAACAAATTCCTATGCACACTGCATACATCTCATTTTGATGCAAAGAAACAAAACGGAAACAAATACAATATGTGGCCCGCAGGCCGTAGTTTGAGGACCACTGCTATAGATTATCAAACAATGACAAACACTTGACCTTTGACTACAAAACTGATTCTTAAACACTGGGAGACAAATGAGGGAGTATAATGTCTAGACTAGAGGTGACATAGGACAATGATGGAGAGTTGTGGACACTTGATGGTGACATGGTACAATTACTATTTATAGCAGTTCCATATATTTTACTAATCATATTACTTAAATTATGACAATTTTTCAAAAAAATAGATATAACATCTACAACCTTAGATATGAAAATGGATAGCATGGGGGAAAGTGAATGAGAAACTGAAGACTTTGGGGCTAGGCTAGGATAAGTTTATTTTTTTAATAGTCTATTCAAATTGTGAGCTCTATAAAATTGTTTACTGGGTATACTTCAATAAAAAAAATTGAAGCAACTTATGGGCCAAAGAGACAGTATGGGGTAAAAGTACAGTTCTTGCATTAGGCTGACTCTGGTTCTATTCCTGGCACCACATACAGTCCCTTAAGCATTAATAGGAGTGATTCAGAGCCAAGAATAAGCCATGAGCAAGCAAGGTATGGCCCCAAAAAGCAAAACAATTCAAATAAAACAAAAGTAAGCTATGCTAGCTTTATTCTGTGGTCTGGTTAATTGCCAGGACCTCTGAGAAAATTATGCTAGTGTAAGTGCTACTAACTTGCCAATTGCTGTGACAAAAATAGAAGTAACTATCAGAAAGAGGACCCAAGATTTTTAATATAAATCTTTCTTAGTCCATCGGTCCCTGAGGATGCAGTCAGTTCAACAGATGTGTTTAACAGACTCATAATCTAATAAGGGGAAAATGGTCCAAATTACCTCAACTTTGGTTTAGTGTTACTGAATGGGTAAAGGAGTCAATCAGATTTCTTGGCTCTGATTATATTCACATTTGTGGGCAAATGTGACCAAGTCGGGATCTAACTCAATCAATCTGGATCAAGTTTGAAGTTTACACTCCTGTGATCAGCATAATCTGATAATAATCTGATACTTGGGAACACTTTTGAGGATAATCACCTCATTTCCTTAAAATCCAATGTTCCTATTTTTTCTTGTCTTACTTTCAACATCTACCACACCCATCTTAGTGGTTCCTTGTGACACAATCTCCAGTGACAACTTTCCTGGATCACCTCACTCCCATATTATAAGGGGAAGCTAGCAAGCCCACGTGGTTGGAGCAAGCCTGTGTGGTACTTACAGGATCTTTGCCAGCTTGAGTGTAGCAGCTGACATCTTCCAGTATGCGCTTACTCAGCATGAGGGTGTTGACAAGATTTTCAACACCAAGACAATCAAGTTTTGTAGCAAATCTTATATTAATTGATCTGGGTAGGAGAGAGACATTTTTTAGGCTAAAACACTAATATATATAGTTCCCAATAGAGACTGAAGGATTATAATATAAAACTCATATAAAGTAATACCCAGTAATTTGAATAACTATTAGGCTTCATTAATTACAAAGCTTATTTGTTTCTATAATAGTTATTAAGACACATAAGAACAAGGTAGGTTAAAAAATCGATAATGCCATTAATCAACTAAAACAAAGGCATACTTTACATGCATTTAATTTAAAATGTTCTGCACCATGCTTTATTTTGCATTTGCTTTGTACATAAAAGCAAATCATCCCTCAGAATAATTTGTTTATTGCAGGGGTGCTAGGGAGAGTATTCCAAGCAGTCCAAAGGAAGTCAGGGGCCCCATGGTGATGCTCAGCCAATCAAGCTGGTTCAATGACAGGGTAGAGAATGTGATGATGCTCAGGATCTGCAGTGCTGGGGAATACCCAGATATACCTGACTGTGCTAAGGAGTCTCAAAAGCTGCACTCAGAGTTATTGGGGACCACTTGCTGTCAGGAATCAAACCTGAGTTGGTTGATGCTAACATGCACCCTCATGTCTATACTATCTTTTTGGACTCTTCCATAAAATTAAATTCATGCTAAGATGTCAAGAAATTATAATGAACTCTGGCTAGCTTCATGAGACTTTTAGGTTTCCTAACAATTTTTCTTTGATTTGTGCTTTCATGTAAACTAGAATAAAATAACAGGGATAGGGGGCATGGGGTCTTTGCTTTCTGATGGAAGCTACCTTCTCAAAGCATTCCATAATAAGTTATCTCCTGCTTGGTTCCCTGTCACAAACTCCTTAAATTACACAGGCTTTCTGCAGCCCTGCCTCACAACTGCTGTTGTCTTCTGGTAGATGTGACAACTGGACTGCATTCTTTGTGTGTGAGACACATTCAACAATCATATTCCATTGTCAATGGAGTACTGAGTGCTGGCCTGGTAACAGCCAAGTTTCAGTCACTATACAGGTGGTTCTCGTAGGCACATACATGGCATGTTGGCAATTCAGTATGGGTCTCTTGCCTACTTCCTATCCAGGTATTTAGTGCGTTCCATACACTGGTTATAAGCCCTTGAAGGGTACCTTGTTGCCTTGGGTTAGAGAGTAGAAAGGAGGTAATTTATTATACCAGCCTTTACATTTTCATTTTGCGATTGGTCGAACTTTTTCTGCTACTGGTTTGCATAAGATGCCTACCAGTCATTCAGGTATTATCACTCAATAGGATAGAACTATTCCAGTATAAATAAAGTGATATAGTTGAACTTACTTAACTTACAATGCAGTAGATATTTGTGATTAATTTTAATGCATCACATTTCAAACTATTACATTTTAAGCTTTAATATGATGGCCAAAGTGGCATATTTCCAAAGAACAATTTACATTTATAATTTGCTGTATATATATACATATTATCTTAGTGCTATTTATGAACTTTTTAAAAGAAATATAAAATCTTAGATTTACTATGGCCACTTTATATCCAAATCTAGCTCAAATGGATTAAAATTATAAATATGAAACTCAATGGTATCAAGCAATACCTAAAGGAATTAAGAGCATATATCCAGTCAAGACCATGTACATGAATAACAAACAGTATTATTCAAAAATGACCAAAGGATGGAGATAACCCAATATACCATCAATTTATGAATAGTTAAACAAAATGTAGCTAATTCACATTACAGATTTATATTCAGTGAAAAGGGGTATGAAGAATAGACATGTCTCTTCTCTCCTCCTCTCTGCTAAGCCGATCTACGGACCAGCCCCCCCACAGTAAGATGGTCTCACTCGACCCACGTGGGAACAATCGAGCTGTGTGATTGGGGGCCCCAGAAACATAAAGACCACCACCGCAGCCATGATCCTGTCTCTTCTCTCCTCCTCTCTGCTTAGCCGATCTACGAACCGTAACCTCTCCAGGCCCCGTACCCAAAAAGCGCGGCCGCGGAGCGAAGCTGAGTGGCCGCGCCTACTTTGAAACCCCTGAATTTCATACCAGCAAGGGGACTTAGCTGAATTCTGTTTATGAGTGATCGCCCTCCCACTGTAACTTTACCTTGTCCTCTCTCTTTGCATCTTTGTTCTCATAATTAAAAATAAAAATTAAAAAAAAAGAATAGACATGTATTACAATATGGACATATCTTGAAAATATTACACAAAAGGCAAGAAATCACATAAAAGACAAGTAATTTATTATTACATTTATATAAAATATGCAGATTTGTAGAGCCAAAAGGCAGAGGAGCAGACCCCAGGGGTTGGGAATAGTCAGCCTTAAGTTAGTGTTTCAGGACTAGAGGTGAACCGAACGTTCAGAGTGATAAAAATGCTTGAATCCAAAGATGATAATGGTTAAAATTATAAATGGACTAAAACTAACTGAATTACAGAATTTGAGAGGAGGAAGTATATGTCATAGTTATATCTCAGCAAAGATACATACATATATACACGGACATGGAATTTAAAAAAGAAAATGGATCATAAAATAGCTGGTAGAGCTCTAGAAATAACAGATCAATTAGATCTTAAAGCCAAAATAATAGGAAAAAAGTCTTTAATATTAAAAGTGAAAATTCACTAGAAAGCATGACAATATCACAATCTAGATTCAGAAATACACTGACTGTTGAGCAATTATTTTGATCATAATATTCTAAATTCCTCTTACACCTGTCATTTCCATCTCAGGTAATGGAAGAATTCAATTTGTCAGTGGCTCAGGAACAAACTCTTGACTTTCTCACTGCCTCATTAGTATACTTCAAGATGCATCTAGAATCTACTTTCACAATCTCTAGTATTCACCTCAACCATCAATATTCTTGCCTGAGTAGATTCTGGGCATCAAAACGTGCTTTCATGCTTTCCCCTGTCACAAACAATCTGTCCTCAGCAGAAATGCTTAAAAAATCCTAAACCAGACCATTTGGTTCTTTTACTAAAAATCCCAGTGATGCAGAAGTTCTTTTTAAAAAAAAAAATGTCATAATGTCTTTATGTAAGCACACCATGATTACAAACATGATTGTAGTTGGGTTTCAGTCATAAAAATAATACCCCCCTTCACCAGTGCAACATTTCTACCACCAACGTCCCCCATATCCCTCCTCCCCCACTCCCTGCCTGTACTCAAGATAGGCATTCTACTCTCACTTGACATGATAGTTGTCAGTGTATTTATTTCTCTAACTTCACTCACCACTCTTTGTGTTAAGCTTCATATCATGAGGCAGTCCTTTTAGGCCTCAACTCTATTGTCTCAGGGCATTATTACAATGATGTATTTTCTTTTTCTTTTTTTTTTTTTTTTTTTTTTTTTTTTTTTTTTTTTTTTTTTTTTTTTTTTTT
>PVKC010047530.1:0-11047 GCA_004027635.1 Crocidura indochinensis | reverse complement strand
CATTGTCCCAAATCTCCCTCCTCCCCAACCACCCCCCGCCTGTACTCTAGACAGGCTCTCCATTTCCCTCATAGGTTCTCATTTTTAGGACAGTTCAAAATGTAGTTATTTCTCTAACTAAGCTCACCACTTTTTGTGGTGAGCTTCCTGGGGTGAGCTGGAACTTCCAGCTCTTTTCTCTTTTGTGTCTGAAAATTATCATTATTGCAGGAATGTCTTTCATTTTCCTTAAAACCCATAGATGAGTGATACCATCCTGCGTTTTTCTCTCTCTCTCTGACTTATTTCACTCAGCATGATAGATTCCAAGTACATCCATGTGTAGGAAAATTTCATGACTTCATCTCTCCTGACAGCTGCATAATATTCCATTGTGTATATGTACCACAGTTTCTTTAGCCATTCCTCTGTTGAAGGGCATCTTGGTTGTTTCCAGAGTCTTGCTGTGGTAAATAGTGTTGCAATGAATATGGGTGTAAGGAAGGGGTTTTTGTATTGCATTTTTGTGTTCCTTGGGTATATTCCTAGGAGTGGTATAGCTGGATCATATGGAAGCTCGATTTCTAATTTCTGGAGGAATCTCCATATCGCTTTCCATAAAGGTTGAACTAGACGGCATTCCCACCAGCAGTGGATAAGAGTTCCTTTTTCTCCACATCCCCACCAACACTGTTTGTTCTCATTCTTTGTGATGTGTGCCATTCTCTGTGGTGTGTGGTGGTACCTCATATGTGCATGATTTCAAATCATGTGTTTTAAGTTTAGGATATGTTTAAATTGTCTTAAAGTTATGGTTTTTTTTTTCTTTTTGGCTTTGTAATCACCAATAAAACGTACAATTTATTAAAACCTTAGGGAAGTTTTTACTTTAAACATTGAGGCAATTTTTTTGGGGGGGGAGGTCACCTAGTTGACACTCAGGGGTTACTCCGGACTACACGCTCAGAAGTCTGTCCTGACTTTTGAACCATATGGGAGGTGGGGGATAGAACCACGGTCCTTCCTAGGCTAGCGCTGGCAAGTCAGACACCTTACCTCTAGTGTCACTGTGCTGGCCATTGAGACAAATTGACTGGAGTGTGTGTGTGTGTGTGTGTGTGTGTGTGTGGTGTGTCTGTTGTGTGTGTGTGTGCGTGACCTCCTGTTGAGTCCCTTCCTATCCTAGTCGCTCTGATCCTGGTCTCTGCAAAGAGACTCAACAGCCCTGCTAAGATTTAGAAATAACTGTAACCTAAATGTTGATGTTAGAATGTGTTGTGCCTTTGCTTAGAGATAACATTGCTTTGGCTTCTGTTCTCTGCTTGCTAGAGAAAGTTAGCTGGTATTTTGCTTCTATAAATCTGGTTTTGCTGTGAACCTAGGTACATCATGACAGGCTCTAGTTAAGGAACTAAGATAAGGTCCAGAAGAGCAGCCAGTTCCTGGAACCAGACCTTATGGAGACCTTCCAGAAACTGGCCTCCTGGTCAGATATCAGAGACTAAACAGCTATGGACAGATGGTCAGAGGTCATCCACACCCAGGACATACCACCTCACCCTGGGTCTGAAGAAGCCTGATCACTCTTCACTGAGCCTGCAGCCCTCCATAACCATTTTTCATTTTTCTGATGCTACGTTTGAGCTGATGACCAATGCTAATCATTTCTCTGATGGAATATATACTAAGAACCTATAGTTTTAAAAATTTGCTACTGAGAGGCAGGAATAGCCTAGATTTAAGTACCCTTTAACATTGGCCTACGAAACATTTTCTACGTCCTCATTTCTCAGTAGATATTGAACCCCAGTATGCTGGAATAAACTCTTTTGTATTTACTTTGCTGAGCTGTCTCCATGGTAGTCTTTTGGGTGGTGGATACTGATTTCCAGTCTTAACAGTCCTAGCCCTTCCTTTCTCTTACTGTTAATTTTGAGGGAGGTCAGGCCTCACCTGTTCATTTCATGGAGAGGCAAAACAATAAACCTTTATGTTCATTGCAATCAGACTATGTCCCATGAGCCTAAGTTACTCTTTACTAGTCACGGGGACATGAGATTTAATTATGGAACTTGAAGCAAGCTTCCCTTTGTCAGAAAAACCCTTCTAATACTATTGTTCTCTGTAGCCAAAGCTGAATTATTTTTGGCCTTTGTGCCACACCCAGTAAGGATCAGGACATATTCCTAGCTCTGTACCCAGGAATTATTTTTGACATTTATGGGACCATATGATACCAGGTTATTGATCCTGGTTGGCCAAGGGCAAGTCTAGCATCTAACCAGCTGTAATATCTCTCCAGCTTCCAAATCAGTTTCTTTTTTAATCTATAAAATTATGTTTGGAATAAAAGAAACTTTATTTTTTTTAGTTCATCCAATAATAAGAATGTTTTTCTTTCTCCATCTTTACCTGTTCTCTTAAACATATGTTAATATCCTAATTTATCAAAAATTTACACTAATGTATCCTAATTTTTCCAGAATGGAATTTTTATTGGCATTAATTATTATTTTCTTAAAATACCCTTCATACCTCACTTTAATTTCAGTCCATTACTCTGTACAATATTCTTAATATCTAATTAGCTATGACTACTTCAGTTTATATATTCTTGATTTTCCTCTTTTTGCAAAAGGCTTCGGGATTTTCTAATAGGCAGCAATTTTAGGTATTACTTTCTTATGTTGATGTTTTTACCTTAATGATTTTGATTTACATTATCCACAAGGGCATACAGTGAATTTCTACATAAAACATAGGAAAACCCACCCTCTTTTTAGTTTGCTTTGTTTTTTATATTCCTGTTCTCAAAATTAAGAGACCTCAAGCATTAAAATTATTGCTCACTCTCCAAAAGCCCTAACTGAAATGATACCATGTAACATACTGTAACAAAAAGTTTCTTCTAATCGCTGTTACTAAGGTGGTGTGAGTGCTTTCTCTTCAGTTCAGATTCTAAATATACCCAATAATGCAATGTGCTGTACTCAGTAGAGCAAGAGCTCATGGGGAAGTGAGAAAAGCATAACTTGAAACAGTAGGCCCACTGAAGACAGATCAGCACCCAAGGAACATGCTCATTCATGTCTTCTTGGAATAGAAAGGGGTGTTCTAGGTGTTTTTTGCTGGGACCTTTAGCAGTTTTTAATTAATACATACCAGTTTGTGGGATGAAATTTCTTCAGGGCTATTGACTGTCTTCTTTTTGGACTTTGGTGACATATAATGCGGGTGATGGAGAGTGTCCTTCCCAGACAAACAGCTAACCAGACTTAAGCCTGAAGCCTAGTGGCCTCTCATTGTTCTTCTCTAATCTAACTATTTTCAAGTCATTCATTTTATTTCCTTTGAGTGCAAAAAGGACACCATTGAGTTTCAAATAACATCCTCTTTATACTTAGAATTACTGTAGAAAATCATTGTCAAGCTTTCCTGTTAACTATGACATTTTTCTTTATAATACTGAGGTTTTGAGACTTTTATCTCCAATTACTTGTTGGAACTATTGCAAGTGCTTCTGTAGACTGAAGGGTGAGTGGGTGGACTGGAAGGGGCTCTTCCATGTTGCTAACTGTGGAGGTGCTCCCTGTCTCTGTTCCTTAGCGGAAGTGCACTTTAAAGGAATACTAAGCTAAAAAAATACCCAAACAAACAAACAAAAGCAAAATAATCTAGAAACATCTACCTAGGTGTGATACAAGCAAGTTGATTCTGGTTTTCAGCAGTCACAAAGAAAGACAAGGACCTTCTCTATCCTCTGACTTCTTCTGTGACGTGACTTCAAAGTAAGATGTATCCAATGTTTGGGCAAATCTAATTTTTCCCATGCTAAATCAGCCCAAACTTGACTATAGTCTGTGACTTATCCCTGACTTGAGTCAGAGATGATGAAAAAGTTAGTCTGCTTAGTAATTGACAATGAATGAGGATGAATGTCTCCACCTGGGCATGGCATCTTTGGGCAAAAAATCTGCACAACGCCTTAATGGTCTGTCTGGAGATTCCCACATCTGTTCCCTGACCCCTGCCCCTGCCCCTGAGATTCTTCCCTTCACCTGCTCACATGCATGCTAGTGCAGGTTCTGAGGAGACATTATCTTGGTCAATTAGTTTTACTGTAGTTCACCATGTCCTTTTAATGGAAAGGTATCACAGGTATCTGCTTTTTTTGTTTTACTATTATGCAATATTCCCAAGTAATAGTAATTGTATTTTAGGATACTATTTTAGGATACTATAGGATAAGTAATAGTATTTTATTTAAAAAGAACAATATTAGGAAGAACTGTAGATATAAAACTGAAAAATACATTTGTTTTGAAACATCTATTAGGATAAAAGAGATAAAAGATATAAATTACCACACGTTTACCATCACTACTATGAAAACTTTAAGAGAATGCATACAATATTTACTTTTAAATAATAACACTATTGCTGACATGCAAAATACTTAAAGTATATTTTGCATTAAAATTTCATGTGCTTTATTATACCTTACATTTTTATATTCTGAGATTATAATCCTTCTCCCCCTCCTTCCCTTCCTCCCTTTTTCCTTCCTTTCTTCCTTCCACCCTTCCTTCCCTCTTTCTCTCCCTCCCTCCTGTGGTTCTCAGGGTTTATTCCTGATACTATGATCTGGGATCACTCCTGGTGCTCAGAGACCATTTGAGGCGTCAAGAATTATACCTTTGGTAGGTTACAAGCAAAGCAAGAACCTACCTACTATTCTTTCTCTCTCTCCCTCTCTCTCTCCTTCTCTCTCTCTAACTCTTTGAAACATAGTTTTTATTTAGATTTGAAATAATAAGTAATATTGCCAAAAGTAACCAACAGAGTCACTTGGCATTATCGATTCTTCTAGTAGAGGCAGATAGATGATTTCCCTAAAAATAATTTGTCTCTGTAGCAAAACATGCTATATAATGGCATGCCTGAAAAGAAGCTCAATCAATAGCAAACTAGGTCAGAATCATTGTGAGTTGTGTTTATCTATGTAAAAGGTTGAAGAGAAAAGGAAGTTGTGGGAATGAATTTTCTTGTAAAGGGAATAACATAAGATCTAATATCAGGGGAGGAAAGACTTGACTGATATTTAAAGACTGGGTAAATTTTTGTGGTTCCATCTTTTGTAAAATGCTTTCGGTTGAAATGTTTTGATTGAAATCTTCACTCTACTCAACCCTCAGGTTTACTTTGAAACTCCTTAAAACCCTGTGTCTGTTGTTAGTGAACTAGTATGAGCTTTTGTTTATGAGACTTTAGAATCTCTCAGATCCTCTTGCTAATTACTCATCACATTCAAATGTCATAATTTTGATTTCCTTGCTTGTCTCTGGGTTCTAATCCCATCTCTGGCTTAACACTACATTTAGACAAGGAAGATGCTTGGTAAGAATGCATTCAGTTGAGGCTGAAGAGATGGTATTGGAGACTGTACTCTGAATCAAGGTTCACTCCTGATTCTTTGATGAAGCTCAAAGCAGATAGGCATCCTACCTCTACACTATCCTTCCTCCCCACACACTGCATTTTTATCATTTTGATCAATAAGGGATATGCTAGGAAATAAAATCTCAGAGAACTGAAACTTTATGATTACCAATCAACCACACTAGCCAAATAATCATTTCTAATTCTATTTCCTTGGTCGATTTACATAACCTTTCTAAAGAGTATTTTTTCTTTACAAGTTAAAATATACAAAACATGTTGTAAAAAATTGCAATGAAATAACTATACATCTAATACAGTCTCAGATCTTCTATGTGGTAAATGTATACTAAACTTATTTATTATAAAATAGCTGATTCATATAATGGCTAAATCTCTAGAACTTTTTTTCAGTGTTCTAGAATGATCTATTACTATGCTTTCCACAGTCATATTTTAAAAGATGTTTTGTCTATTATAAGAATGAAATATTACATATTTAATAATATCTTTTTGAATTTGTTTGGGGTTTTTTAATTCACACAGCCTGATTATGAGTACATCTGCACAAACATTAAAAATGAATTCATAATGATTTAAATTGCCCACATACCTGTTCTATGAACTTGAATATATATGAACTTAAATATATAATTTCATTGAAGTCAATTAATAATTTTCAAAAAGCTCTCATATTACTTCATTTTTAGCTATAGGATTAATCATTGTGCACATCCAGTTTTAAAGTATAGCAATGATTCAATATTGAATATGCTGAAATTTTATACTATAACTTATTTATCTTGTCTTAAGAACCAGAGAATTGTAAATTAATTTTATTTTTAATTTTAAAATAATTTCATTTTAAGTTTAAACATTTAATTTTAAAATACATATAAATATTAAAAATATAAGCAATGAAAAAATAGTTGGGGATCCATATTGACTGCATAGTGGGTACTGTGCTAGCCTTGCATGCAACTGACCCAGATTCTATTTCTGGCATCCTCTCAGTATCCTAACACCATCAGGAATGTTTCTTGTGTGCATAATCAGAAATACCTTTGAGCACCACCACATGTGGCTCCCCACCAAAAAATGAAGTAAAAAGGAAATGAATGGATACTTGATTTTTTTGTTTTGATATACACTTGGAATACTAAATCACTCTTCCATTTTATCCTACAGATTCAGAATAATGTGCATGACTGACAAAAATATTAACAACATGGGCAACTAGATCAAATGTTTTTTAATAAGTATTAACTACATAAATCTTATTTTATCATTTCTAAGCATTCACATATTTTTAAGAGAACCCTGCAAATTTTAAATTCTAACAAGAACTTTGCTCTGTTTCAGAGAACTATTACATTCAATTACTTTAAAAGATTCTGAAACAAAACATGAAAACTAAATTTTCAAACTGTATGGCCTTCCATGATATTTACTTGGCCTTTTGCTGTGAGATATCAGCCTAATGAGGTAGCAGCAAATGTTTGGCATGTGTGGAACCAATCTGTTTCTCAAACATTGTTAGCCTTGTCTGTTTCAATAAGTGATCTGTGAGAAGGAAATATTTTAGTTCAGTTCTCAGGAACAATCAGATTGGTAGGTGATGGCTCTACATGGTGCCATCATTCAGGGTGAATGAACATATCTTGTTCCTAACATGACAGATCCAGGCTGAAGGTGGACTTGTGCGAATGAAACTCTGACAGTCACACATCTTGGACTTTCTTCTCTTGCCCTTGTGCTCTTCAAGCAGAAACAAGAAGTAACACTAAACTCACATTCAAAAATACCTATTCACTACTATGGACAACTAGCACATATAATTAATCTACTACAGAGCAGGCATCAAGTAAACTGTGCACAAATATAGTGATATCTATGTACTGCATAACTATAGACAATAATAGATTATAGTAAGCCTTTATTTGTTTGGTGCATTAGGAGTATTAGCTAGATTAGTAGAGACATGCAACCCCAATACTCTTATACTGTAATGAAAATAGTAATATTGATTCTAAAACTAGAACTTTTGCTTTAAATATTATTTATATCAGTGTATATTTCTAGATTTTGTCTCCTTACTTATATTCTAATGTTTGCTGTTTTACACTTATTTTTATGTTAAGTGATAATATAAGATGATATAATGTCTATGAATTTATGAGAATCATAAATGAACTGCTACTTCCATTATCCACAGACATATCGACTCTCACAAGATTATAATGCCGGCATGTATTAAATTTATTATAAAGTTTTCAAACCATTTTCTCCTGAATATAATAAATTTTAAAAAGCAATTTAGAAATTAGTCATAGAAAAGTGAATTGCCTAGCAATCCCATGAGTTAAAATTATGTCCTTGAGAGAAATCGTTTAAGATAAAGCAGAATTTATTAAATGAGAAAAATAAACCTTCATATTAACATAGTACCCAAACTCTAACAATGCAGCTACACAAATTGCTAGAAACCTCAAACCGTAGGATTCTTGCTAAGGTTAATTTCTTTAAATTTGGGCACTAAAAATTTATATTCTAGAGGAAAGAATGCATCAAGTCCCTAAATCATAAAAATATCATGGGAAAATAATAGATTTAATTTTTTACTATCCTTCTGACAAAACCTTGTTCTGTAGGCAAAAAATGACTTAATTGAGGAAAACTTGTTATATAACTTTAGAAATCTCTAGACTCTAGAGTTTATAATAATTAAATCCCTGTAGTGTTTTGGTTTTTTTTTTTTCTTTAGTACAGAGATCAGCTACTTATCCAAAGCTTTTAGGGTAAATACATTCTTTGTCCTCATTAAAAAGTCATTTTTTATTGCTATGTGAAGAGTGTATAATGGAGGCTAAATATTTTATTTCCATCTAGAAAGACATCTTCGGAAAAAGTATATTAAACTAGTTTTAATTTATTTCAAGTCAACAAATAATTATGGGATAGTACTAATGTTCAAACTTGAATACTGTTAACTTGAAGAGACATATAAAGATACATTGCATTTATTCAAGTTTTGAGTAAAAATAAGGGAAAGAAAGTCACATAAGGGGAGTAACACCAATTGCACTGGTTACAGGAGACCTGGGAGGATGCAAAAACATGAAAATTCTGTGAAAATACTAGAGATAAAAGACAGCACAGGAAGTAAGATATTGACGCTGAACATTGACATAATGAGAGAAAATTAGAACTTAAGTTATATTTTTATAAAGAGTTCTTTCAGGACCCGGGAGATAGCATGGAGATAGCATGGATGGACCTTTCATGCAAAAGGTCATCAGTTCGAATTGCACATAGGACTTTTATGTGTTATATAATTTTGGCTTTCAAAGGTTCTAGTTTATTGTATAACTATATGTACTTTACACTATTTGATTTAGAATTTATTAGTCCTTTTTGGTTTTTTTTTCACTGATTGTTCTACTTTGACACGGTGAAGAGTTAAAATATAATGTTAATATTTAGGTGTGTCCACTCATTTCCTCAAGATAACATTCATAGGTCATGTTGGATAAACTTTAATTCAATCATTTATTAAACAATTATTTGTCTTTAGAATAGTTATTTTATAAAATTTTCATCGCCTTTTAAAAGCAATATCTGCTGCAGAGACTAAAGAGATAGTACAGGGATAAGGCACTCACCTTTCATACAGATGACCTGACACCACCTATGGTCCCCTGCTCACTGTGTATAATTATACCATAGGTATATTCCTTAAATTGAGAGACACAAACAGAAAAGGGATCAATTAAGTCTATTATTGTGTGTTTTCATTTCACTAAGCCATTTCATCTAAAATGGTATTCTTTGTTTTTATTTTAAAAAGAAATTTGAGTTTAGCTCTGATTTTCTCATCTTAAAATTCTACATAACCATGGTTACCTTAATTGTTCAGAAAAGAACTCAAGTGCCCTAGCATTAGAATTTGGGTTTATGAGATATTTTCTCCAATTTGGAAGAGAAGCCAATATACTGTGGAAATGATATTTTCTAATTATTTTTGCATTTTTGTGTCTATCCTAGTAGGAGAATCATACTGCTGTTTTGCTTTGTACAAGCTGGAGATGCAGAAGCCAGGGGTGCAGTTCTGTCCAGTCTGGATCCTAAAACCTCATCATCCAATTAGGGTCTTGGAGGTATATCTCCCGTTCATACCCAAAGGTCCAGAGAAAACATAGTGCACGCTTCAGGTTCAGGTTTGTAGAACTACTCAATCAGGCAGAGGGGGACTTCTTGGTTTCTATAGCCTTTAGTTGGAATGAGGATCTCAATGATCCTCCTTCATTGAGGGGAAAAACACTAAATTATTTATCAATTCAATTACCGACTTTATTCCTGAAAAGAGAGAGAAATAACATTTAGTCAAATATGGAGGCATCTTGGGGCTTGGCAAAATTGACACATAAAACCACTGTCACAGTAATTTTCATCACTTGACAGTGAAATGGAGTCATATTTTAATTTTTTACCACTTTCCCCTCCAAAATAAGATAATCCCTGAGATATGCAGTATTCTTTAGAACTCAAATCTCTCTCCTCTTTTTTTTCATTATCTCTTTATAGTTTTGCTACTGTAGAAACTTTCTAACTGACTATTCTTTCACCAGTCTTGCCCATATTTAACCTATTCTTCATAATGCATCAGTGTTTTAGAATATAATATTCCTGACAGTAAAGGCATCACTTCTGTTATATAAAATAGTGATCATATAGTGTCTAGGAAAAGTTAATATTTTTATAAATATTGTCCAAAGATAAAATTAAAAAATGAATATGGAATTTCTGAACCACGCGGTGTTTTTGGCTTATTTAGATGTTTAAAATTTTAAAATATCTTGGTTTAACAAACAAAAATGTTTTTTCGAATGTAATACACACACTCCATATTTTAATGTGCCCAATTATTGCTTTAGGTATATAATATTCTTTTTTTTTAATTATGAGAACAAAGATGCAAAGAGAGAGGACAAGGTAAGGTTACAGTGGAAGGACAATCACAAGTAATATAATTCTCAGAAGAAGTCCCCTTGCTGATATGTTAACTTTAAACTTTCGGCCAACGAGCATTATGATAAATAAAACAGAATCCATGTACAATTACTTTGTTTGTCAAGTCCCCAGATTATAATATTATAGTCATAATATTATATAATTATATACACTATAATGTTTCTTAACAGCACACAAGGCTATCTAAAGCCATAAAACTTATGTAACTCCTTAAACATTAGAGGCAAACTATTTTTTAACATTTCCATGTGCATGCATATTAGTTTAAGTTAACCTCAAAAATTTAAGTGGGTTTTTTGTAAGGATTAGAGTCAAAGGAGCACAGTAAAAAACGGTTTTAGAGTGGCAATTGTTGTTTGCATAGGCCCACCAAAATATGAGGGGCATGGAAAGAAATAACTTGGCCTAAATACAAAGAGACCCTATCCCTGAAGTTTCCTGGCATAAGACCAACTCTAGGCTCCAGGCAAGCTAGATAGTCCAATCCAATACATTGTAGTGCCAACACACTTTTATTTTTTACAGTCTCTGTTGTTGGTATCATGTTTCTGTATCAAAGATCCTTGAATCTGCATATCCTGCATTGAAGTTAGGATGT
>PVKC010047529.1:0-11046 GCA_004027635.1 Crocidura indochinensis | reverse complement strand
AAAAAAAAAAAAAAATAAATAAAGAAAGAAAGAAAAAGAAAAAAATCTAATCCCATCAAAAAATGGGGAGAAGAAATGAATGACACTTTGTCAAAAAAGAAATACAAATGGCCAAAAGGCACATGAAAAACTGCTCCACATCACTAATCATCAGGGAGATGCAAATCAAAACAATGATGAGATATCACCTCACACCACAGAGATTGGCACACATCACAAAGAATGAGAACAAGCAATGTTGGCGGGGATGCAGAGAGAAAGGAACTCTTATCCACTACTGGTGAGAATGCCGTCTAGTTCAACCTAGATATGAAGATTCCTCCAAAAACTGGAAATTGAGCTCCCATACGATCCAGCTCCACTCCTAGGAATATACACTAGGAACACAAAAATCCCTTCCTCATATCTTTATTCATTGCAATGCTATTTACAATAGCCAGACTCTGGAAACAACCAAGATGCCCTTCAACAGATGAATGGCTAAAAAAATGTACATATACACAATGGAATATTATGCAACAATCAGGAAAGATGAAGTCATGAAACTTTCCTATTCATGGATGTACATGGAATCTATTATGCTGAGTGAAATAAGCCAGAGGGAGAGAGATAAATACAGAATAGTCTCACTCATCTATGGATTTAGAGAGGAGGACTGGAAGATCCAGCTCACAACATGATGCTCTCCACAGAGTGATGAGTGCAGTTAGAGAAATAACTACATTGGGGTCAGAGAGATAGCATGGAGGTAAGGTGTTTGCCTTGCATGCAGAAGGATGGTGGTTTGAGTCCCGGCATCCCATATGGTCCCCCGAGCCTGCTAGGAGAGATTTCTGAGCATAGAGCCAGGAGTAACCCTTGAGCACTGCCAGTGTGACCCAAAAAAAACAAACCCCCCCCAAAAAAAAAGAAAAGAAAGAAATAATTACATTGAGAACTATCATAACAAAGTGAATGAATGAGGGAAGTAGAAAGCACAGGTGAGGGTGGGGCAGGGAGGAGGGAGATTCAAGACATTGGTGATGGGGAATGTTGCACTGGTGAAGGGGGGGTGTTCTTTACATGACTGAAACCCAACTACAATCATATTTGTAATCAAGGTGTTTAAATAAAGATGTTAATTAAAAAAGGTCTTATTTATTGGGGAGAAATGCGTGTGAAAATAGATGCAAACTGCTTCATCTAAAGACAAGAGGCAGAGTAAATGGTTATAGGCTTGGAAGCATAAATTAAAAGAATATATTACAAACTAATCTGTTTTAAAATTGAGCTTTGGGCCAGGGATGTGATTCAGCATAGAGCACTGTCTTTTATGGACCCCTTACTACCATCTCTGGCACTACAGAAAAAGATAAGCAAATAAATATTTAATTCTGAATCTTTTTTACTTAACCTATGTGTGGTATGATGTAGTTTTGTTTCCATTGAATCTTTGTCAGATTCAGTCTCTGTTATATAAAAATATACATGTTTTGGGCTCAGAACCACATTGCTCCCCTCATGCCCAGGTGGCCCCTGAATGCTGCTTCATGACTCTGATGACAATCAGTGTCACCAGATCTGCCAACACTGTGCTCCTGGGGTGTTCAAGAATAACCACTGGGACCTCAAGTACTGCCTGAGAGGCCCCTGTCCAAATGTAAAGAATTAAGGACTTGTATAATAGTGCAGCTATTAGAGTACTTGCCTCGCACATGGCTGACATGGATTTGAGTCATAGCATCCCATAAGGTCCCAAACCTGTCAGGAGTGACCTCTGAGCACAGAGCCAGAAATAAGTCTTAAACATGGCCAGATGTGATCACAAAACAAAACAGAATAAAAAATTAAATATATACATACTGTAATGCTCTGGTAAGAGCATAAATTCTGCCATGCTCCAAAAGTATAGTGGAAGAACCTAAATCTATACAATGTCACGATTTTTATTTTATTTATTTTGGGGGCCACACCCAGTGGCGCTCAAGGATCGCTTCTGGTTCTGTACTTGGAAATCACCCCTGGCAGGTTTGAGGCACCATATGGGATGCTGGGGATCAAACCCAAGTCAGTCACATGCAAGGAAATGCCCTATGTACTGTGCTATCACTGCAGCCCCCATATTTTTTTATTTTTAAGACTTCTTATCAATAAATTATTGTTTCAGGGTCAAAAACAAATAATGCTGCTGTTTTTTTGTTTGCAGGTCATGCCTTGATTGCATTGGTAGAAATGCTGTACTTTTAGAGTCTCAGATATCTTTATTACCACCTAAACTTCTGCAACAAGTACTGAAAAAAATTACATTTTGGACTGTAACTAATCATCGAGAAGAACAAAGAGCCGAAAAAGAAAGAAACAATAAATAAATAAATATTAGTGAACTCTAGTAGCTTTTTAACAACTTGAAAATACAGTTGTTAAATAATATTCATAGTATTCAGTTATTTAATTAACAGTAATTATATAAATAATTATTAGATATCAAGCTGTTAAAACAAGATGTTAATAAATTAGGTATTAACTTGCTGAGTTATTATATATCCAGCATATATAATTTATTTAAATACTTTATTTTTAAATTGGTTTTTGTGGTTTATTATTTTTCTTAGGCCACACTGGCTATGCTCAGAGTTAACTCCTGGCTCTCACTCAGGAATCACTCCTGGTGGGCTAGGGGATGCTGGGAGATCCAAGGCAGATTGGCCACCTGCAAGGCAAAGGCCCTACGCCCTATATTATCACTCCAGCTCCCTAACGTGTCTAAATATTTTAAACAGAATGTATATATGCTCCCCAAATTGGAGGCCTTACTTAGAAGATGAAAATGGAAACAAAATGTTGTAAAATAATTATATATAAAGGGAAACCTGCAAACAAGATGTTCGTGTTCGATTCATTTATATCTATTATCGTAAGCTAAACTTCCTTAAAAGTTGCTCAAAAGAATACACTTTCTGACAGTAAGTAAAATTATAAGATATTTCGGGCCAGAGAGATAGGTAAGTAAAAAATAAAATAAAATAAAAATTAAAAAGTAATAATAGGGGCCCGGGAGATAGTATGGAAAGGCGTTTGCCTTTCATGCAGAAGGTCATCAGTTCAAATCCCGGCATCCCATATGGTCCCCCGTGCCTGCCAGGAGCAATTTCTGAGCATGGAGCCAGGAGTAACCCCTGAGCACTGCCGGGTGTGACACAAAAACCACAAAAAAAATTATGAGATTTTTAATTTGTTGTATACTGTTTTCCAGAAATATTTCATACATATTTGGGGAGAATAAGAAATTATTCTGGGACCCGGGAGATAGCATGGAGGTAAGACGTTTGCCTTTCATGCAAAAGGTCATCAGTTTGAATCCCGGTGCCCCATATGGTCCCCCGTGCCTGCCAGGAGCAATTTCTGAGCATGGAGCCAGGAGCAACCCCTGAGCGCTGCCAGGTGTGACCCAAAAACAAACAAAAAAAAAAAGAAAAGAAAAGAAATTCTTCTAGGGGCTGGAGCGGTGGCACAAGCAGTAGGACGTCTGCCTTGCATGTGCTAACCTAGGATGGACTGTGGTTCGATTACCCGATGTCCCATATGGTCCTCCAAGCCAGGAGTGATATCTGAATGTATAGCCAGGAATAACCCTGAGCATCACTGGGTGTGGCCCAAGCCATTAAATAATATAAAACAGCCAAACATACTATGATATTAGATATTGAACCCCTATTCTTTTAGCACTTTTACTTATTTATTTTATTTTATTTATTTTGTTTTTTGGGTCACACCTAGCAGCGCTCAGGGATTACTCCTGGCTCTATGCTCAGAAATCACTCCTGGCAGGCTCAGGGGACCATATGGGGAGCCGGAATTTGAGCCACCGACCTTCTGCATGAAAGGCAAATGCCTTACCTCCATGCTATCTCTCTGGCCCCTCTTTTAGCACTTTTAGGTTTTTTTTTTTTCATTTTTATTTTTGAGTAGGAAATAAATGACTTCATGTGTCCTTTATTTGATAAAAATTTATCCAGTTTTATAAAGACCATGTTTTTAAAGTTTAAACAGATTTATTTAGCACATTGACTTTAAGATGTTGAGAGGTAGTATACTTACTAGTCTTTGAGATATTATCTGTTTTGCTCTTGAAGATTACTCTGGAACTGGGCGGTGGCGCTGGAGGTAAGGTGCTTGCCTTGCCGGCGCTAGCCTAGGATGGACCGCGGTTTGATCCCCCGGTTTCCCATATGGTCTCCCAAGCCAGGAGCGACTTCTGAGCGCATAGCCAGGAGTAACCCCTGAGCGTCACTGGGTGTGGCCCAAAAACCAAAAAAAAAAAAAAAAAAAAAAAAAGATTACTCATAAATGCTGGGGAGATGGTGCCTTAAAGGACTGGAGTACATGTCACCAAGGAGTCTCCAAATCAACTGAGCAACTTCCCAGTCCTGCACCAAGGCAGAAGTAGCTTGGTATGGCAAAACAAACAACAACAACAACAAAAAAGAAATAAGTATTTTTTTTGTAAATAATGCTGTTGTATAGCAGTATATACCCCAGTTACCAAATAAGAATGATAACCCAATTATTTGTCTCTATAAATACCCTCTACGCGGCCCTCAGAGCTCAGAGTACCTCTCAGAGGTACTACAGAGCTCAAAACATTGGGACTTTCAATATCTGATTAAATTTCAATATTAATACCTCTATATAGTATTGGAACATTATTTCTTTGATACTAAATATTTTTCAAATGACTCTTTACTATAGTTAAGAAATCATGGGGCCCGGGAGATAGCATGGAGGTAAGGCGTTTGCCTTTCATGCAAAAGGTCATCGGTTCGAATCCCAGTGCCCCATATGGTCCCCCATGTCTGCCAGGAGCAATTTCTGAGCAAGGAGCCAGGAGTAACCCCTGAGCACTGCTGGGTGTGACCCAAAAACCAAAAAAAAAAAAAAAAAGAAATCATTCAGAGGGGTCCAGAGCAATAGCATAGCCAGTAGGGCATTTGCCTTGCACATAGCTGAGCTGGGTTTGATCTCTGGAATCCTGTTTGACCCTTGAGCCTACCAGGAGCGATTTTTGAGCCCAGAGTCTGGACTAACCTAAGCGCTGCCGTGTGTGGCCTAAGTCCTCTCTCAAAAAAAAGAAATCGTTCTTATTGTCACAGTCATATCCTTTTATCGAACTACTAATTAGCAATTACTAAAAAGTTTGGCATATACAATCCTCACAATGCATGTTATATCGAATTTTAAATGCTTAGAGAAAACATCTATATTGATATAGAATTGTATGATTTATAAGAATAATTAAAGTGGTTTGCAGTATCTATTTTTGGAGATACATATTTTTGGAATTAGAGTTTTTAAATAATTTTTATTGTGACCAACGTGAATGAGATACATTTTTATAAGTAATGTCTTTTTTTTCTTTTTTTTTTTTTTTTTTTTTTGGTTTTTGGGTCACACCCGGCAATGCTCAGGGGTCACTTCTGGCTCCATGCTCAGAAATCACTCCTAGCAGGCATGGGGGACCATATGGGGCACAGGGATTCGAACCAATGACCTTTTGCATGAAAGGCTAACGCCTTACCTCCATGCTATCTCCCGGACCCCAAGTAATGTCTTTTGTATATGTAAAGCTTATGCTACCCTAATACCTTGTATTTCATTTTATTTATTATACAAAGTATATACAAATGCTACTTTCCTTGTGTTGTTAGTATGACCCTATCATTTTTTTTGTTTGTTTGTTTTTGGGTCACACCCGGCAGTGTTCAGGGGGTACTCCTGGCTCCATGCTCAGAAATTGCTCCTGGCAGGCATGGGGGACCATATGGGGCACCGGGATTCGAACAGATGACCTTTTGCATGAAAGGCAAACGCCTTACCTCCATGCTATCTTCTGGGCCCCAGTATGACCCTATCATTAGAATAATGTGCAAGTGATATTTTTGAATACGCTTTTCTTTCCTTTTTTTTTTTTCCTTAACTATTTTTAGAATAAAGAACAGATTTAGAAAGTTAACCTCCCACGTAATTTATCTGTTAGGGAAAAAAAAGGTGGTAGTAAGAAAGTTTAGGACCATCAGGGGTCCTCAAACTTTTTAAACAAGGGCCCAGTTCACTGTCCCTCAGACCATTGGAGGGCCACACTATAGTAAAAACAAAACTTACGAACAAATTCCTATGTACACTGCATACATCTTGTTTTGATGTGAAGAAACAAAACGGGAACAAATATAATATGTGGCCCGCGGGCCGTAGTTTGAGGACCACTGGTAGGCCATTTGCCTTGCACATGGCTGATCTGGGTTCATCCCCAATACTACAAATGGTCTCCTGAGCCCTGCCAGGAATAATTCCAGACACAGCCAGGAGTAAGCCCTGAGAATTACTGGACGTGGGGCTCACCTCCAAAAAACCAAAACAGAAGTAATTAATCCATGACTGTAAAGTTTAGTATCAGCTTTGTATGTTTAAGAAGATTATCAGGGCCAGAGAGATTTCAAGGGGCTGAGAATTTGCAGGAAGACCAGATTCCAAAGTTCCATCCCCTGCCATACAGACACCAGTGCACGAGAGGGGGAGTGGGGAAGGAAGGAGAGAGAGAAAAAGGAAGGAGAGGAGAGGAGAGATAGAAAGAACGAGATAATAGTTGCTAAAACGCTGACCCAATTCTGTCCCCAGACCCTGTTTGAGTGTGTGAACCCTGCCAGGAGTGTTCCCTGAACACAGAGTCAGGAATAAGTCCTAACACTGCTGTACTGTTGGCTGTGGCCCCAAAATCTTATAAACAGCGACGAATGCAAAGCGAAATTAGCATATTAAAAATCGCTTTTGGACTAAGTAAATACTTTTTGTTTGGTTTTGTTTGGGAGCCACACCCGGTGAGGCTCAGGGGTTCCTCCAGGCTCCAGCGCCTCTAGGGCCAGGCCCCGCCTCCTCCGAGTCTGCGGCTTCGGGCGGCGCCCACTCCCAGGATGCAGCGCGCTGGCGGGAGACTCGGAGCGTGGGAAGCCGCAGCTGCGTGCAACGCAGAGGGCCTGGCGGTCGAGTTTTAGGTGTAAGCGGAATCCCTCGGCATCCCCAAGCCAAAACCACGTCAGCACTTGCAGTTGTGGGAAGACTACAAGGAACTATGGTCTCGCAGCCAGAATGGCTTCTGTGTTACAACGGGGACGTCCTCGTTTTCCGGTCGTCTCCGGGACGTGCTGCAGGTAAAGGGCCCGCAGAGCCGCCCTGGTTGCAGGCCCGAAGGAAGACATTTGACAGAGAAACGGGGAGCTTTGTGCAGAAGGCCACCAGCTCTGTGAGCCTGCAGGAAGGAGATGGTCCTGCGCAAATCATGTGTTGCAACTGTGTGTCAGATTTCAGAACTGGAATGAATGTCCCGTGTGTTCTGGTACAATGCACGGAAAAGTGTGATGCCTTCATATATGTTCTATTTCTTCACTGGACCGACACGTTTGAAAAACGCTTGAGAATTCGACTCAACTACCAGTTGCACGAATTCAGAGTTCTTAATGGTCCTGTGCTTTTATGGAAACATGCCCAAACCTTCTACTATATTTCTTCAAAAGCCCACCAAGTTATTACTGTGCCCATAAAGCTTTCGACTCTGAACTGGGCTGGGGAGATCGAAGATGTAGGCTTGGCTTTACTAGGAATAAAGGAATATTCTTTGGAGGAGGAAGTATTTACCAGAACGACTTCCAAATTCGATTTGGCAGTCCAGAATACCAGATTTTGCCTCTTTTCTCTTGAAAGTCAGGACAAGTTGAGTGATTCCTACATTATCCCGACCGCATATACCAGTGCCATAACCTTCGTGCATGTTTGTTCGAGTGAGTTTGTCAATGGCCAGTTAAGAATGTCTCTCATTGTCCTGACGGGAAAGAATCAACTGATTTCCTTTCAAAATGGAATTCCACAAGGTGTCTGTCAGCTCCCATTTGGAGACCCATGTGCTGTTCAACTGATGGATGGCGGTGAAGACCTTGTTTACCTTGTATCCTTTAAGTCTAATAAAGCTTGTGCTGTATGGAATAAGAACTTTCAGATTGCTGCTAAGTGGGACAATATTGACTCTATCCTGATCGATGACTTCGTTGGAACTGGGACTGAGCAAGTACTGCTATTTTTTAAGGACTCTTGGAATTCAGATGGTTGGAGTTCATTTCAGATCACCAATTTTGTTGATATAAACTATCCAACTGATCCTGTGGAATATATTGAAGACGATTTAGAAGATGATAAGGAAAAGAACCATTGCTTGGTGATTCCTCCTCTAAGAAGAAGAGTGCAAATTGGGATGGCTTCTATTCAGGACTGGAAGCAGCATATTTTGCTGAAAGAAAAATTTATTTCAAAATGCTGCGAAACTTTCCTTAACCTGATTCAAGGCAAAGATGATTGTACTTCAAGTAATCAGGAGGACTGTCTTGTTACTCTATGTGGGAATGAGGAAACTTCTGTCAGTATGTCTGATGAAAAGCCATCAGGCGAAATTCAGCTTTCAGAGGAGATAGTAGAGAAGATATGGTATCGAATATTAGATGATAACTTGGTCGTCGGAGTGAAAACCACATCTTCGCTGCTGCCCCTAAACAATGTGACTTTGTCGCTATTAATGTGGCAAACTAAGAGCTCCAGCTGCCAGCCTATAAAGTGTCGGAACAGGGTGATCCGACTGCGGAGAGAGTCATTGCCTGCTCCAGTCTATGCACCGTCTGACGTGGGATCAAAAACAAAAAGGATCAAGCTGATGGCTGATGGGGAGGGAGACACAACAAGCTACCTTCTGGGCCAACATGCACCTGACAAAGAGAAGATGACTTGTGTCATCACTGCTGTGACAGCGCTTTCTCCCCTTTTAGCCTTTGGGGATTTTTGTTGTATTGTGCTACTACAGTTCAGCAGAGCCCCAGAAAGTGGAAGCACTTCTGAAGGTGGTTGTGTTCAGTGCGGCAGAATCTCCTTGAGTCTGGAAGACCTGTCGAGGGCCAAGTACCTTGTGACATTTCCAGAGATGGGGCCTCCGGAACATGTGGAAGATATATTTGTACTCCTCGCAGCCTTTCACCAAAGTTGTTTGCAGGTCTCATCACCTACCTATGCGCTGACTTCTGTCAAGCCCTGGCTTATGCAACACATGCAGTGTGAGGGCTTCAGAGAATTCCCAGAAATTTGGTTTTGCAAAAGGCCAGGAAGTGTCTATGGGACACTCTTCAAGTGGGAACAGACCACACCATTTGAAGGGGTTTTATTCATCTATTACAGGAATCACCCAGTTCTGTTCCAGTGCCTGCATCACCTTATGACAGTGCTCCCTGTAGATGCTTTCATCAAGCATCTCAAATCAGGACGAGAAAACGCTCTCCTTGACCAGTTGGCATGGAGTCTGGAGAAGGAGTCCAATGCCCTGAGCCTTTCTTCTGCCTCAGCCGCAAATGGACATGAGAACTCTTGGTTCCCGAGTTGCCAGGCAAGTAAAGAAGAAACAAGTAGTGACAGTGCCTTTGTTTTATCAAAGACAGACATCCATCTGCTCCGGAGAGAACTGGAAGAAAAGAAGCAGCAAACTGAGGAGGCATGGGGCACAAAAGTGAGTGGTGCTCTTTATAGAGAAATGATTGTGAGATTAACTGATATGGAGTTGGATTCTGACCTTATAGTACAGAAACTGACCCATTTCTAGTTAGACTTGTTGGATTATTCCTAAAACTTGGTTTTTCCTCCCTGGGTGTTTAATTCTGTTCATTTTTGTGTCCTAGGCTATTGCCTATGTCAGGGGTTTGCAATCTTTAAGACATAAAGAGCCACTTGGACTCGTTTCCAAAGGGAAAAAAACCTGGGAGCCACAAAACCATTGTAACATTTAAGACAAATATAGTACTGCGTACATTGTTTCTTATCTTAATGTTATGTACAGGATTGTACAATTAGCTGTCCATCTGAAGAAAAAAGAACCTTTTCACTTACAATGTAAAATATATTTGTGCAAATAGCTAATTAAAATATTTAATTTAAGAAAAAAGAAATTGCTTCTGGCTTGGGTGACCATATGGGACGCCAGGGGATAGAACCGAGGTCCATCCTAGGCTAGCGTGGGCAAGGCAGATGCCTTACCACTTGTGCCATCGCTCTGGCCCGTAAGCAAATACTTTTTAATCTCTTACAAAAGCAGTTCTGGTTTTGTTTTTAAATTGTGGGGACTTATTCCTGGCACTATGCTCAGGGATCATCATTTCTGATGGTGCTGGAGGGGATGGGGGACCTTGTTAGGTGCTGAAGATTGAACTGAGTTCAGCCACATGTTAAGACTTGTGCCTTAACCCCTGGACGATCTCTCTGGCTCCAGTATTTTATTAGTTTTTGTGCTACACCTGTGGTGCTCAGAGCACAGGGGTCACTCCTGATGGTGTTTGGGCAACTATATGGAGAGCCAGAACCATATGAGACTTGCTGAAAATGTCCAAGATGAATGGAGAGCGTGCACCATAAAGAAAGCCCACATGTTAGAAAGAGGTGTGGACCACTTCTAGACTGGAGCAATGTGCACCTTTTACCTTTGTCAAGTGCATATTATTTCCCCAAAGCAAACCCTCCCCCATGTCTCTTGCGATGAAGGTGAAACTGGAACTATGCATTATCTTTGATAGTCTTTGGGGGCCTGGGCTATGGTCAGGGATCATTCTTGGTTCTGTGTTTTGGGAATCACATATGGGGACCTAACCGGCTCAGCTACATGCAAGACAGTCTTGTACTATCTCTTCTGCCCTGCTTTAACTTTCTTAGCAAGATCTTTGTTCCTGGATGGAGCTGGTCCTTCCAGAGGGTCTGGCCTCTAGGTCGGGGATTTTCCTTGTGAAGATTTTCAAACTGTTCAGATGGATCTTTTCCTGTTTGATGCTTTTCTCCAATACCTCTTGCCAGCACTGCAGTGCTACCCCACCTTCAAGAAAAATATTTCTTCTGTGTATTGGACCCATGTGATGATAGTGAGGAAATTCTTACCAAGCTTTTCTCTCTCTCTCTCTCTCTCTCTCTCTCTCTCTCTCTCTCTCTCTCTCTCTCTCTCTC
>PVKC010047528.1:0-10934 GCA_004027635.1 Crocidura indochinensis | reverse complement strand
CGTGTGTCCTCTCTTATTTCTTGGAGCAGGACTTTATAGTTTTCTTTGTATAGGTCCTTCACGTCTTTGGTCAAGTTGATTCCAAGATATTTGATTTTGTGTGGTGCTATTGTGAATTTGACTGCCTTCTTGACTTCCTTCTGTTCCCTATCATTATTGGTGTATGAAAAGGTCATTGATTTCTGTGTGTTAATTTTGTAGCCTGATACCTTGCTATAGGAGTCTATTGTTTCTAGAAGCTTTTTGGTAGAGTCTTTAGGGTTTTTTAGGTAGAGTATCATGTCGTCTGCAAACAATGAGAGCTTGACTTCTTCCTTTCCTATTTGGATTCCCTCGATATCCTTTTCTTGCCTGATCGCTATAGCAAGTACTTACAGTGCTTTGTAAAAGAGGAGTGGTGAGAGCGGGCAGCCTTGTCTTGTACCAGAATTTTAGAGGAAAGGCTTTTAGTTTTTCTCCATTAAGGATAATATTTTTCCATTGGCTTGTGGTAGATGGCTTCAACTAGATTGAGAAAGGTTCCTTCCTTTCTCTTCTTGCTGAGAGTTTTGATTAAGAATGTTTTTTTGCCAAAAACCAAAAAAAAAAGGGGGGGGAGGCCGGGTGGTGGCACTGTAGGGTAAGGTGCTTGTCTTGCCTGCGCTAACCTAGGACGGACCTCGGTTCAATCCCCCAGTTCCCCATATGGTCCCCAGTGCCTGCCAGGAGCAACTTCTGAGCGATTAGCCAGGAGTAACCCCTGAACATCGCTGGGTGTGGCCCCCCCCAAAAAAAAAAGAATGGGTGTTGGACCTTATCACCTTATCAAACGCTTTCCCTGCATCTATTGATATGATCATGTGATTTTTCTTTTTCTTTTGTTGATGTTGTATATGATATTGATAGTATTACAGATGTTAAACCATCCTTGCATTCCTGGAATGAAACCTACTTGATCGTAGTGTATGGTCTTCTTGATGACACATTGGTTCCTATTTGCCAGGATTTCGTTGAAGATCTTTGCATCAGCATTCATCAGGGATATTGTTCTGTAATATTCTTTTTTGGCAGCATCTCTGTCCGGTTTTGGTATTGAGGTGATGTTGACTTCATAAAAGCTATTTGGGAGTGTTCCTGCTTTTTCAATTTCATGGAAGAGCCTGGCTAGGATTGGTAGTAGCTCCTCTTGAAAGAATTGAAAAAAATCATTAGGAAATCCATCTTTTCTTTTTGGGCAGATTTTTGATTACAATTTCAATTTCCTCAGTGGTGATGGGGGTGTTTAGATATTCTACCTCCTCCTTATTTAAATGTGGAAGGTTATAAGTGTCCAAGAATTTTTACATTTCTTCTAGGTTCTCATGTTTAGTAGCATAAAGTTTCTTAAAGTAGTTTCTGATTACCCTTTGGATCTCTTCAGTATCTGTTGTGATCTCCCCTTTTTCATTTCTAATATGGGTTATCAGATTTATCTCGCTCTCTTTCTTTGTGAGTTTTGCCAATGGTCTATCAATATTGTTTATTTTTTCAAGGAACCAACTTCTACTTTCGTTGATCTTTTGTATTGATTTTCGGTTTTCTGCTTCATTGAGTTCTGCTTTCAGCTTTGTTATTTCCTTCTGTCTCCCTATTTTTGGTTCCTTTTGTTGGTCATTTTCTAATTTTTTGAGCTGCGTCATTAAGTTATTCGGGTATGCCCCTTCTTCCTTCCTGATGTGTGTTTGTAGAGCTATAAATTTTCCTCTCAGGACCACTTTTGCTGTGTCCCATAGATTCTGGGGGGTTGTGTCTTCATTATTATTTGTTTCCAGGAAATTTTTGATTTCCTTTTTGATTTCATTTCGGACCCACTGGTTGTTCAGTAGCAGGGTGTATAATTCCCAGTTGTTAATGTTTTGCTTCTGTGTGGCTTTGTAGTTCACATCTAATTTCAGAGTCTTGTTGTTGACAAACGTAGCTTGCAAGATTTCTATCCTCTTGATTTTATGGAGGTATGTTTTATGTGTCAGCATGTAGTCTATCCTGGAGAATGACCCATGTACATTGGAGAAGAATGTGTATCCAGGTTTTTTGGGATAGAGTGTCCTATATACAACTACTAATCCTCTTTCTTCCATTTCTATTTTCAGGACTAGTATGTTTTTTGTTGGTTTTCATTCTGGTTGACCTATTAAGTGTTGATAGGGCCATGTTGAGGTCTCCCATAATTACTGTGCTATCATTGATTTCTTCTTTCAGATTTGTCAGTAATTGTAACAGATAATTTGCTGGTTTCTCATTAGGTGCATATATGTTTAATAGTCTGATTTCTTCCTGTTGCACATATCCCTTGATTAGAACATAGTGTCAATCTTTGTCCCTTACCACTTTTCTGAATATAAAGTTCACATCATTAGATATTAATATGGCCACCCCAGCTTTTTTGAATGTGTCATTTGTTTGGATGATTTTCCTCCAGCCTTTGATTTTGAGTCTATGTTTGTTCTGACTATTTAGATGTGTTTCTTATAGGCAGCAGAAGGTTGGATTCACCTTTTTGACCCACTTTGACACTCTGTGTCTTTTAATTGATGAATTTAATCCATTAACATTGAGGGAGATGATTGTCATAGGATTTAATGTCATCTTTGTATTTAAGTTTGCTGTGTTTGTTGGTCTCTCTTGTCTTAGAGTAGGCCTATCAGTTTTTCCTTTAAGGCTGGGTTATCATCTGTGAATTTTTTAAACTGCTGTTTATCCACGAAGCTATGTATACTTCCTTCAAACCTGAACGTTAGTCGGACTGGGTGCAGTATTCTCAGTGAGGCATTCATTTCATTCAATCTTGTCACAATATCCCACCACTGTCTTCTGGCCTTGAGAGTTTCTTGTGACATGTCTGCTGTAAGTCTTAGGTATGCTCCTTTGAATGTAATTTCCCTTTTTGAGCTTGCTGCATTCAATATTCTATCTCTGTGGTATTTGTCATTGTAACGATGATGTGTCTAGGAGTGTTTTTCTTTGGGTCTCTTTTGGCTGGTACTCTTTGGGCATGCAGGATTTGATTGCATGTAGTTGTTAACTCTGGTAGTATCTCTTTGATGATGACTTTGACAGTTGATTCTTCCTGGTGATCTCCTACTTAGGTCTCTGGGACTCCCATGATTCTTATGTTGTTTCTTTTTTTTTAAAATTTTTTTGTTTGTTTTTTTTTGGCCACACCCAGCAATGCTCAGGGGTTACTCCTAGCTATCTGCTCAGAAATAGCTCCTGGCAGGCATGGGGGACCATATGGGACACCGGGATTTGAACCAATCACCTTTAGTCCTGGATCGGCTGCTTGCAAGGCATACCCCGCTGTGCTATCTCTCCGGGCCCACTTCTTATGTTGTTTCTGTTGAGTTTATCAAAGACTTCTATTTTCATCTGTTCACATTTCTTGAGTACTTTTTCCATTGCCTGATCGTTTGTCCTAAGGTTCTTTTCCCATTTCTTCTGCTGTGTTGAGTTTTTCTGTATTTCCTCTTCCAGTACTCCAATCCTCTCCTCAGTTACTGTTACCCTGCTGTTGAGGGCATTCACTGAGGTTTTCAGTTGAGCTACCATGTTTTTCAGGTCCGCTATTTCAGTTTGGAGTTTTCTGAGTACTTTCTTTGTGTTCTGCTTTCTTGGAGTTTTACAAACATCTTCCATATTTTAAGTTCCTTATTGAGAGGTAAATCAGATGGTTGTAATTTTTAAGGTCATCCAAGCTATCATCTTCATTCTCGGTGCATGGTGTTTGCCTATGAGCTTTCTGCATTGTCACGCTAGTAGTGTGGTTTTTCCTGCGTGTTGTGATGGGGTTTATTGTTTAGAAAGAGTGTGCATCCGCGAAGCAAAGAGGAGCAGCTGCTCTCTTCTGGGGCTCCAAGAATTCAGGAAAGACAGAAGCACAGGAAAACACTCCCCTCAACCCTCAGTTTTCTCAGCAGAGAGCAGCAGGGTGGAGTTTCCCGCAGGAAGAGCAATCAGCTCTCCAATTGGGAAGCCCCTCAGCCAGCCAGTTCTTACTCACTCATTGGCTCGCTGGCAGCTTCAGAATGCAGTGTTTTATGGGTTCACTTCCCAGGGGCTCTGATCTCTGAGGAGAGTTCCAAGAATTCAGGAAAGACAGAAGCACAGGAAAACATTCTCCTCAGTCCTCAGTTTTCTCAGCAGAGCGCTGCAGGGTGGAGTCTCCCACAGGAAGAGCAATCAGCTCTCCAATTGTGAAGCCCTGCAGCCAGCCAGTTCTTACTCACTCATTGGCTCGCTGGCGGCTTCAGAATGCAGTGTTTTATGGGTTCACTTCCCAGGGCTCTGATCGCTGAGGAGAGATACAAGAATTCAGGAAAGACAGAAACACAGTAAAACACTCTCCTCAGTCCTCAGTTTTCTCAGCAGAGCCCAAAATTTCTTTTTTTTAATATAATTTTTATTTAAGTAACATGATCATAGTTGGGTTACAGTCACAAACAGAGCACCCCCCTTCACCAGTGTAACATTACCCCCTTCCCCCTTCCCATCCCATGCCTGTATTTGAGACAGGCATTCTACTACAGTTATTTGTTTTTAAGTTAGTAAATTGTTTTTTTTTCCTTAAAGGATAAGAGTAAAAAAATAGTAAAGGTGTGATAGTGGCAATCGTCATTGTTTGCATAGGTCCAGAAAAATGGGGAATTTGGAAAAAAATCCTTGACCTGATTACAAAAAGGCCTTACCCCAGAAGTTTATTGGTATAAGACCGACTCTGGGATCCAGGCACAACAGTCTGTCCAACCCAAGTCATTCTCCGTGGTTCTGGTGAAACTTTTTCACATTTTAGCTATTGTTGGTATCAAATTCTTATATTTAAAGATTCTGGATTCTGTGCATTTCTTTAACGATGTTAGACTGATGTGGAGCATCCTCTAGTTTCAGCATACCATTAAATGTGGAGCGATCTGCTCTACAAGCAGGCTGTTGCTGAGTCGTCTGGGTGTTGAGAGCACTCTTTGGAGTAAGGCAATGCCAAAGCAGTGGTAGGTCTTCTCTGATAGAGGCTTGGATCCTGGTAGTGTTATAGACAATTGTGGTTGTTTCCATTGATGGTATTCATTGTTCTGGTGTGTGTGGGCAGTGCCCATTCTTCTGAGGCCTAAACCAAATAATTATGGCAATGTTCAGAGTTTAAGGCTTATTTGCATTACCATATTTGTGTTCCCATCTCTATTATGTAAGATCTTGTTTTCATATGTATTATTTTCCCATTTTAATGTGCTTATGCAAAAGAGAAGCAATGCCAAAAGATATTGTTGGCGCATCTGGGGACCGATGAATAAAGTCCAACATTCCCCATAACTTGGTTTAAACATGAAATCTAATCAGATATACTCTTCTACCAGTATTGCTTATAAAACAGATCTCAAAGGGGGAAAATCAAACAATCAAATTACAAAGTCAGTGGGCAAAATTTTCACTATATGAGGATGTTTGAAAAGAGTTATAGATGTTAAGGGAATACATCTGAGATATACAAAGGAGATACACGTGTCCCTTTTATGTTTTAGAAATAGTCAAGAGGGAGGGTGTTGTTTCCGAGACACACTTTGTTCTGTGATTTGGACAAGCGAAGAGCACATGGAGTCATGTCTTCCCTGTGTTGCCTGATGAAGCTTCGGACTCCCCGAGAGGCGTTTGCTTCCTAATTGCTGGAAGTTGGAAGTTCACCAGTTCATAAACAAGGTATGTCTTCATTCCCATTTGTCCTCTTTTATTTCTTGAAGCAGTGTTTTGTACTTTTCTTTGTGTAGTTCTTTCATCTCCTTAAGTAAATAGACTCAGGTACTTGGTTTCTGAGGCACAATTGTGATGGGGGTTGGATTTTAATGTCTTTTTTCTTTAATTATTCATATATAGAAAAGCCATGGATTTTTGCATGCATTTGTAGCCTGTCACCCTACTACAAAAATCTGTTGTTTCTACATGCTTTGGGATAGTCTTTAGGATTGTCCAAGTATAGTATATCATCTACAGTGAGAGCTTGATTTCTTCCTTTCCTATCTGGGTGTCTTTTTCCTCACCTGATTACTATGGCAAGTACTTCCAATACAATATGAATAGAAATGCCAAGAGGGGTCAGTCAACCTTCTGTCATGCCAAATATCCCATTAAGTGTAATGTTGCCATAAGCTGGTGGTAATGTGCTTTGATTATTCTGAGAAAAGTCACTTTGCTTCCTATCTTGTTGAAATTTTTTTATCATGAAAAGATATTAAAACTTATCAAATGCTTTATTTGCATCTATTTGTCAATATGATCATGTGATTTTTATTTTTCCTTTTGTTAATATGGTGTATTGATTGACTTATGTATGTTAAACCATCCTTGCATTTCTGAGATGAGTTGGACTTGGTCATGGTGTAAAAACTTCTTGATGACCTGTTGGATTCTATTTGTTATTAATTTCTTGAGTATATCTGCTCATATCATCAGAGATATTGGCTGGTGATTATCTTTTTTTTATTGAGTTTCTGTCTGATTTGGGTATCAAGGTGATGCTAGCTTCACAGAAATTATTTGGTAATATTTCTGTTTCTTCAGTTTTTTAAAATAGCCTTTATGAAAAGGATAAGCAGTAAGTCCTCTTTAAAGATTGGAAAGAACTCACTAGTGAATCGCCTGTACCATTTGGGGGGGGGGTGTTCCATTTGATTACCATTTCAACTTCCTCAATAGAGATAGGTCTGTTCAGATATTTCAGATCATCTTGGTTCAGCCCTGTGACGTTGAATTTATCCATTTTTCCAAGTTGTGGCATAAAGTTTCTTAAAGTAATCTCTGATTACCCTTTGAATTTTTGTTCCAGTAATCACCTAAACAAAGCAAAAGTCTACTAAGTACTTGAAGCAAAGCAACGCAGAGTAGCGGCTAGACTGTTTCAGACTTTATCTGGTTCTTTAGCTAGTTTTTCTTCTTTTTCCTTAGAACGTTAAGACATAATGTCTTATTAGTGGTCTGGGTACCCAGTGGCCCCAGCTCCAGGCAGTATGGTCAGTTGAACCCGCCTCAGGTTATGCTATACCTGTGGCTTGTGCTGGGCCTGATTACATTTTACAATAACTATATCAAGAAAATTGTTTGTGCCTGTAAGGGACAAGGCTGGTCTTGATGCCAGTGGGGTGGGGGGCACCAGTGACTTGTGTGAAGTGGGGAGAGAGAGGCTAAGCCCTGAGAAAGGAATATATGGATTTCTCTCTACCTACCTTTGCCACACAGGAATGGCTGCAGAGATATAGGCCTTAATTTTTTTCAGGAAAGCAAAATTAATTCTAGACTTATCCAAGCCCTTATGGTTTATGACCTTTCCTGACAGAAAAGAATTTCAGGAGATGAACAGTGAAGTAAAAACAGGTTTTATTTGGACATTCTGAGGAATGCCATGGCAGGGGTAGAGAGGGGGAGAGATACAGAAGAGACAGCAATGCACTCAAGAGAGAAAAAAGGCTTCTCCAAACATGGGGAGAAAAGCTATTAGGAAACACAAATCTCAAGAAGAGAGATGCAGGCCACATGTGCTCAGTACCATATACATAAGTTGGCAACACAGATGTGAGCGGCACCATTATGTAGCTATTCAGGAGACAGTTGATATTCTTTATTATTAATATTTGACTTTTTTTTAAATTTTTTGAACCACACCTGGTGATGCTCAGGGGTTCCTCCTGGCTATGCATTCAGAAATTGCTCCTGACTTGGGGACCATATGGAACTCTGGGGATCAAACTGAAGTTCGTCCTCTCAACACGTGGAGGGCAAACACCCCACTGTTGTGCCATCGTTCTACTCCTGATATTCTTCTTTAATGTTCCTTTCCTGACCTTTGTTCCTGCTGGAGTTTTTCCTGGTTAGAATCCAGACTTCTCTGGGCCTGCAGTGATACCAGGTAAGACCTTTATCAATGACAAAGTAGCTCCTCCAAATCCTGTCATTTGATTTCATTACATATCAAGACTTGCCTTGGGGAAACCCTTCTCTACCTGCCTGCCTGCGTCAGGGTGATGGGTGAAAAATAGGGGACATTGACGGAGGGAAGTTTGCCACGGTGGTGGAATTTGTGTTGGAATATTTAATGCTGGAAATAACTATATTATGAACAAGCTGGTAAATCACAGTGGTCTAATAAAAATTAACAAAAGTAAAGCTAAAGTAAAAAATTAAAGACCATTATTTAAACAATTGATAGGTTTCAACAATTCTTTTGGAGGAAAAAACAGCAAAGGAGAGTTTTTATTCTTGATGCTGGCTTTTTTACCTAGAAATCTTTTTAGTTCCTATGTGGGTCCTAGAGTTCTGTATATAAAATTAGCATATACTATCACAACATGATGTTTATGAAATTACAATTATTCATCGAAAAGCTTTGAGGATAATTTTGTGTCCCTCACTGTCTCATGTCTAGGCTTTACACTGGTTCTGCTTCTCACTCCCATGTTTTGGTGTTGGTTTACAATGCTTATTTGCCGGTTCTGTAATCCGCAGAACTCCACAGTATTGTCAGATATCCTTGTGGTCTACTTCCCAATGCCATGAGGTGTTCATTATCCTTTGCTGTTCTTGTTTGAGATCAGAAGCTCTAAACTATTGCTGTGTTTCTGTGTCCTGCTAGTCAAGGCCAACCTGTTCTTTAACTCTTAGGTTTCCCTTTGTTCTCCAACCCTGTGGATGGGATTATTCTGCCTTTCCAGTCATCTGCTTGAAGACCAGGTGATACTCCTTGTGTTCCCTTTTGTATGTGTATTTCTCTGTCTAACACACTCCCAACCCTCTTACAAAATCCATTCTCTGACTAGTTAAATTAACTAGATTATCTGATGTCCCTCCTTTATTCACGATAATGGTTACCTGTGCCTGATTAAAAAGATACTATAAATTTAAGTCTAAAAATTTCTTCTAAACAATGACAATTTAAAAAAGTGTACCAAAAATGCCTAATGAATCTATGATATATTGCACATAATTTATTAATAGTAACCAACCATTAAATTCCTGGTATTGATCACCAAACCTATATACTATTTATATTTAAAAAAAAAGGCAAATCATGCAAGCTATGTGGAGCTATATGGAGCATATATGGAGTATTGTAAGATTTTTAAAATTATTTCTTTTTATATTTTATTGATTCATTGTGTATAGTAAAACAGATGAATTATAGAGTCCTGGATGGAGCTGGATGATAGAGAGATGGATGGAGAGGCCTTTCTCCTCCATCCCAGGTCCCGCATCTACAACCCACTTCAGCGGGTGGGTCTGCGGGTTCAGGATAGTGACAGGGAAAAGACTCACAGGCAGTCAGGTTTCAGGAGACATCAGCTTTATTCAAGGCCCTAGCCAACAGGTGTGGTTTCTATCATAACCTTTTATGCTGGATTCATAATCATCCCTGCATACTTTTTGATACCTCCCAAAGATCCTTCCCAAAATTAGGCAGGTCTTACTATCAGGTAAGGCTATGTAGAAAATGGGGGTGGAGTGACATCTGTGAACATACTAAGAATTAAACCATATTTTCAGGATCCTGAAATTTTACAAGACTACTGATGGTCTTTGGAGAAACAAAAAGTGAGAGGATATAAACTAGAAAAAGAAAAACTAAATTTAAAATAATTTAATCCAACATTCAATTCAAATTTTTAGAGGTGATCCAGCTTTGAGTCAAGTTGAATAGAGGACATGATTTTTGTTTTCAGCAGGTCAGTTTTCTTTATTGTGCATAAGCCATAAGATTTCCTTTTAAAATAAAGCAAAAATACAGGGAGATATGGAGCCCAAAGTCCTTAATATTACAATTTTTAAACAGCTGCAATTTCAATTCTAGGCTCATGTTTTATTTAGTTCTGGGGTGGCCATCTCACACAGCAGGTAAGTCATATTTGTTCTTCCTATAGGCAATACTTCAAAAGAACACTAGAGGGCATTCCATTTTAACTGTTTGGAATCTCTTTAAGAGTGTTTTCCATTTAGGGCAATAACCTTGATCACCTGTTAAGTGTACAAAGTTTTCATTTAATGGAGAACTTCTCTAAGAAATTGTATTGTGGGTAAGGCACTTTCTTGTGGTCACCAGGGTGTGATGGGGGCTCCACATATGATCCCATAAGCCTCCTGTAGAGTCATCCCAGAGAAAATATCAGGGAGTAATCTCTGAACACAACCAGTTGAGGGTCCCAAACAAAAAGGAAATAATTAAATCTTAACTTATGGATACTCTGTAATTTTATGTAATCATTAAAAAATAATAAAGCATTTGGGAAAGTTTTTGACATATTTGATTATGGAAAAATATACAAGTTAATTACATGTCATGCATAAGAAAACAATATATATATGCAATTCAATATTTGATTATATATTTCTCATTTTTGTCATAGTGGTTTTACATAATAATTTGAGAGCATTAATAATTTAAAAATATAATACACTTTCTATACTAACAATATAAAACTGTCTGTGCCCAATATATATCTCAAAATTTTGTGTTCTAAAAATATTGTGTTCTATAAGCTCTTATCTACTAGGTATAAGAACTCATACACTTTACAATACAGGACACCTCCCACCTCGAACATATGTCATGTGGGCCCAATGTAGATTCCAGGTGATTAGACAGGGATCATCCAAGATCTCAGACACAGAACCGACATAGTTCTCCGCCACAGCTCCAGAACCAACCTTCCTCTGGGACATTCCTAATACGGCTCTGACACCAACATGTGCAGGTTTTGATATGACATCCTGACAATGAGGAAATGTCAACAACTTGGTCTAAGACAGGTAGTCTTATCTCACCTCCTAATGATAAGATGAAATCAGAAGACATGTCATCATTTGATCTGGTCAAAAGTCAAATTCGCAATCTATGCAAGAAATAAAAAGAGAAGCACAAATTAATTTTTAGTTTTGTTATTGTTGTT
>PVKC010047527.1:0-11051 GCA_004027635.1 Crocidura indochinensis | reverse complement strand
AAAAAAAAAAAAAAAAAAAAGAAAATATATTAATCGATTAATTAAGAATTAATAGATTTTGGGGCCTGGGAGATAGCATGGAGGTAAGGCGTTTGCCTTTCATGCAAAAGGTCATCGGTTCGAATCCTGGTGCCCCATATGGTCCCCCGTGCCTGCCAGGAGCAATTTCTGAGCATGGAGCCAGGAGTAACCCCTGAGCACTGCCGGGTGTGACTCAAAAACCAAAAACCAAAAACCAAAAAAAAAGAATTAATAGATTCTGAATTTATCCAGAAATTCGACAAAGACATTAACTGTAACATTACAAAACTATATTAATCATTATATTATAAGAAAATTAAGAATATGTAGCTCGGGGCCGGGCGGTGGCGCTGGAGGTAAGGTGCCTGCCTTGCCTGCGCGCCCCGTGCCTGCTCAACAAAAACTGAGTTGAAGAATAAACCACATTGCACACAAGTCACCTAATTTTCAAAAACCACCAAAAACCTTTATTGAAGAGAAGAAAATTTTTTCAACAAATGTTGAACAATTATATGTAAAAACATAAACCTGAAATCTTAAGATCAAAACCAAAAATTAACTCATCAAAAATCAAAACCTGGGGCCCGGGAGATAGCATGGAGGTAAGGCGTTTGCCTTTCATGCAAAAGGTCATCGGTTTGAATCCCGGTGCCCCATATGGTCCCCCGTGCCTGCCAGGAGCAATTTCTGAGCATGGAGCCAGGAGTAACCCCTGAGCACTGCCGGGTGTGACCCAAAAACAAACAAACAAACAAACAAAAAAATCAAAATCTGGGGCCAGAGAGATAGCATGGAGGTAAGGTATTGCCTTGCATGCAGAAGGTCGGAGGTTTGAATCCCGGCATCCCATATGGTCCCTCGAGCCTACCAGGAGTGATTTCTGAGTACGGAGCCAGGAGTGACCCCTGAGCGCTGCCAGGTGTGACCCAAAATTCAAAATCCAAAAACAAAACAAACAAAAAAACCAACAACAACAAAGAATCAAAACCGAAATGTTAAGGATAAAGTATAAACTATAAACCCCTCTGGAAAATATTGCTATTAGCCATCAGAAACCATGAAAATCAAAGCCTTACCAAGACATCAATTCATACTACTCAAGGGTATGAATAATCATGCCCAGTAAATAATACCCCAAACAAATAACAATAGCAGCGTATGCAAAAATTAGAAAATTCACACAGTATTTGTGAGAAACTAATAAACAGATGCAGCTTTCTGAAATACAGGTTAGCAGCTTCATAAAAGGTTATAACTAATTTACCTTAAGACCCAGCAAGTCAATTTGGATCTACCAATAGAAACTAAAAAACGAGTGTAAACATACATAAGAATTTAGCATCATTATTTATAATAATAAAAATGTAAATGTATAGCAACTGATGAATAAATTAAAAGGTGGCAACAAACTGATACTGTAAAATACTACTTTATAAGGGCCCGGGAGATAGCATGGAGGTAAGGCTTTTTTTGCCTTTCATGCAAAAGGTCATCGGTTCGAATCCCGGTGCCCCATATGGTCCCCCGTGCCTGCCAGGAGCAATTTCTGAGCATGGAGCCAGGATTAATCCTGAGCACTCCCGGGTGTGACCCAAAAACCAAAAAAAAAAAAAAATACTACTTTATAAATCCTCATTAAATTGTACCCACCCCTCCCCCCCCCAAAAAAGTGTATAATAGCAGAAAGCTTGCCATGCACACAATCAACTTGGGTTTGATCCTTGGCCCCTATATGGTCCCTGAGCTCTGCCAGGAGTGATTTCTGAGTAGAGAGCAAGAAGTAAGCCCTGTCACTTCTGGGCATGCTCTCCCCCAACCCTGTACTAAGAATAAATTCTTACTGGCTGTTTCCCATAATGGGCAATGATGACCCTGGCAGTAGCTGAAACACTGCACTCCCGTGGTATTTGTGGCAAGCTTCCTAAAATGGACTGGTCTTTCTGGCCCTCTATTGTCTCTATTACCATACTATCTCTACTTTTTTATATTCTACAAATGAGTGCGATCATTCTATGTCTATCCCTCTCCTGGATTCATTTTCCTCAGCATAATACTATCCATAAAAGCAAATTTAATGACTTCATTCTTTTCCTAATAGGTGCATAATATTTCATTGTGTAGATATTGTTTTCCAGAGAAAAGTGTGGATAACTGAAACTGTGAAAAGGTTCCAATATCTATATATTTAAGACGCACCTAGACAACTCTGATCATGTGGTTTAAAAGCCACCTCTCAAAGAACATTAAAATATCACTAAACAGGCTGTACATCCGGCTGATTTACAAAACCTGATTTACAATCTATTTTAATGACCATTAAATCGAGAACAAAAAATCATGTTCATCTGCAATTGGAATATTATGCATTATGTAAATTCATACCTAGAAGATAGGTCCAAAAGACTATGAAAAGATATATTGCAACTAAACACTGAACAGTTTATAAAGTAATAACAAGAAAATTAAGCTAATGCAGATGAGTGAAAACTCAAAACATCAGTTAAGTAGCTAAATAATTATATGGCTTCATATTGCAATTTTTTAGGGCATGGAAGGAGTAGGGTAGAAACAGCGATAGCAGGGCTCCCAGGTACCCGATGGGTGCTAGTGAAAATGACTTCATGTGGCTGCACTACAAATGTGAGCATTTCTCACAGCTTCTGGAACTGTACTGTCTATAAATTACAACGAAAAAAGCTAACTCAGGAAAAAAAAATTATAGCCAGCAGCAAATTCTTTCCTGCCCGATATTCGTTTAATTTTGCTTCATTTGAGGGTCACACCATTGATAATCTGGATACTCTATCAGAGATTGGTGCTAGAGGTCATTACTGAGCTGTTCAGAGGACCATATGGTATAGGTGGAAAGGAAGGGTATAGGAAAAAATGTTCTTCGCTTTATGCGATTGGACTTGTTTCTTGCGCAGGCTATTCTTAACACATTCTCACTCAGAGGACCACACTTTTTTCTGTACAAAATATGAATTGCTGGAAACCCCTTAAATTATTCATATATCACACAAAAAAAGAGGTCATAAGGCTTATTGCCTAGTTTTCATTTCTATAAACTTCCAATTGCAGAACTGAAATGGCCAGAAAACTATCTTTATAGAATTGAACATAGGACTCCTTCCCTAGGCTGGAACAACATTTCAAGGTGTGAGATAGTGCTGAGAATAGCAGCCATGAAACCAAATAGAACAAACTGTTCTTCATCAGGCACCTACAATTCAGACAATTCTCAGAATGCAAGTCTGTCTGAAACTAAAGATGATCTGGGAAATCATCAGAGCTCTCTGACAAGGCAGAGACAGAAGCCTGGCACCCTCTGCAAGCCCCACCAATGCCTAAAACTCAAACAGGCAGCACTGTTGAAATAGAGATTTGCTGGTTTTGCCCAAATATAAAGATCAGTACTGAAATCTATTTAATTTCTAAAACAAGTATCAATATATCATCTACTGTACTAAATTGGAAGTATAAAGGATAAAAAAAAGAAGATATCAAAATGAGACAAAAGAGCCCCTTTTTGGTGGTTCAAATCCCAGCATCCCATATGGTCCCCCGAGCCTGCCAGGAGTGATTTCTGAGCATAGAACCAGGAGTAATCCCTGAGCTCTGCTGGGTGTAACCCCAAAACCAAAAAAGGGGGGGCCCTTTTAAATATTTTAAATGTTTTTTAAATATTAGATCCAAATTCAGCATAAACTATAAGTGAATTATTGGCAAATATCTTCTTTAAAGAACCTCCAGGAATCAACAACTACATAGCAAAGACCTCAGAAACTGCTACATGTGGGACCCGGGAGATAGCATGGAGGTAAGGCGTTTGCCTTTCATGCAAAAGGTCATCAGTTCGAATCCCGGTGCCCCATATGGTCCCCCGTGCCTGCCAGGAGCAATTTCTGAGCATGGAGCCAGGAGTAACCCCTGAGCACTGCCGGGTGTGACCCAAAAACAAAACAAAACAAAACAAAAAAAAAAGAAACTGCTACATGTTTACTCATGTAAACAGCAAATGAAGGTGCAATAGGTGCCTGCAGGGTAGCCATGTGGCAACAATCCAAGGTGAGCAATGAAACAGTGAAACTCTTCCTAAACATGGTGGCACATACCAGTCTACATCAGCACAAACCTGTCCTATGAAGAATAGAAGATGTAAGATGACACCCAGCTATCAACCCTAAAGAAAAATGTTCCCCATCTTCTTTCTCATAAACCTCTGATATGTTAAAGCCCATGGGATATGTACTTTTGTCTTTCTCTGGACCTTCCTCCTCCTGGTATTGGGAATTGGTTTTAATAAAGGAGGAGGAGCCAGAGAATAGCACAGTGGTAAAGTGTCTGCCTTGCACACAACCAACATAGGAGGAATGGTGGTTCGAATCCTGGCATCTCAGATGGTCCTCCAAGCCTGCCAGGGGTGATTTTTGAGCACAGAGCCAGGAGTAATCCCTGAGCTGAGCGCCATCGGGTGTGACCCAAAACACCCCTCCCCGCAAAAAAGGAGGAGTTCGAACATGTTGGCTGAGGCAGAAAGCAGGAGGGGAAAAAAAAAAGGCCATGAATGCCATGGCTATCCTTTCCTGACTGGCTTATTTCTTCACTACTACCCTGCTTCTTTAGACCTGGCTGTATTGGGTTTACAAATATGGTGCCTGGGATGATCTCACAGCTCATAGATTTTTATTTTACAGACAGACAAAATTGTAGAAATCACAGTTCATTTTCACATAAGAGGTAATGGACAAAACCACAATAAAGTTTGACAAAAATTACAGAATTCAAGCCAAAGCAAGTCTAAAATACCAAACAGAAACAGAAAGAAATTTTTGCTTCACCAAAGACTGAAGATACTTGACATATTACCAACAGAGATCCACATTAAGTGAAATTCAATCTAACCTGGGAAGCATAACAAATGGAGTCAATTTCACAAAGAATATGAGAAAGTGGAGATAAAGTCACAGTAATGACGCAAAAGAAGGGAAACAAGTTGGAGAAATCAACGAAGACAGTCTAGAGAATTAACAGACTCCAATAGAAGAATTGACAGAAGAGTACCAGATTTAAGAGAGAAGGAAGATAATATTAAAACAACTAAGAATTGAGGGCTTCACAAACCTAAAGAAACAGCCAAAAAGCTATGAAAGCCTAAGAAAAATCCTCAAACTTTTAAATCAAACAGGTGACACCAAGACATATTACTGTTAAATAATCAAAAGCTGTGATAAAAAATACTGAAAACTGCTAAGGCAAAGAAAAAAAAAATTTTTTTTTGTTTTTGGGCCACACCCAGTGATGCTCAGGGGTTACTCCTGGCTATGCGCTCAGAAGTCGCTCCTGGCTTGGGGGACCATATGGGGAACCAGGGGATCGAACCGTGGTCCGTCTTAGGCTAGCACAGGCAAGGCAGGCACCTTATCTCCAGCGCCACCACCCGGCCCCCCAAAGAAAAAAATTTAAATGCACATTTGTGTATCGCAAACTTTCACAGCACAACTCCAGCAGAAACTGGCTGGAAAAGACTAAAATAACAAATGACTAAAGACAATCTCCAGTACACTATCTACCCCAGTATGATACCATATCCTCTGAGTCCTAAACTCAAAATCAAACAAAAATAAAGGTAAATGATGAGCAGTTATTAAAATAATCAGAAATTCCCCAGAGAGGAAAAAACATTATTCACAATTGCAAGCATCACAAGAACAGAATATGTACTAGGGCACAAAGGAAGAGATAAATGAGTGAAAACTGAAATATTATTAACATTATTAATCATCTTTTTTTTTTGGCTTTTTGGGCCACACCACGTGATGTTCAAAGGTTACTCCTGGCTATGTGCTCAATAATTGCTCCTGGCTTAGAGAACCATATGGGACACCGGGGGATTGAATCTTAGTCCATCCTAGGTTAGCACGTGCAAGGCACTACCACTTTCGACACTATTTCAGCCCATAAGCATCATTTTTTAATATTAAGGTTTAAGACTAATAATGCTTAGAGGACCACACGTAGTGCTAGAGATCAAATCAGGATCAACATACAAGCCTATTGTTTTAACCCCAATCCTATCTCTCCAGCCCCCAAAAAATGATTTTAAAATCATCAGTGAGAGGTCATAGATACAAGAGAGGTGCTTGTCTTACAACACTGACAGTCTGATCCGATATCCCAAAGAATCCCCTGAACCGTGTCTGGAGTGATCATTGAATAGGGAGTAAGCTCTCAGCAAAGCTGGGTATGGTTTTAAAACAAAGTAAAACAAAATCAGTAAGTCTGTACAGAGGGGCTCTGGATTTTAGCCCCAGGACCACACAGGCCGTTTTCCATGGATCATGAGCTGTGGAGGCAACAACATTACAGGCTCTTGCACTAAACTACAATCAAAATTGGCCAAGAATCTTGGGGAAGGCCCTCAGGGCTCCTGAGCAATGCTTTATAGAGCCCAACCACCACCAACCAAAAAAATTCAATAAACTATTGCCTGATTCTCTCCTCTCAGGAGCTTTATGAGCACTGCTAGGATCAGCAGGACCTACTATTATATTCTAACCAATCCAAATCACTGAATCAAAGATTAATGAATAGATGTTTCTTCAAAGAAAACATAAAAATAAACCACATAAACTTAAAAGCAAAAGCCAAAAAACATGCAGTGATCTGCAAAAATAGCCCTGCAGCCAAGCCAGCTTCAATCTCTGACTCTGAAGTATGAGACTCCCCCAGGAGTGATTCCTGAATTCAGAGGGAAGAGTAAGCCCTGAGCACAAGCATGCAGGGCCCCAATGTCAAACAATAACAACACTCAACATTATTGGTTTTTAAAAATGCTAATCATGGAGTCAAAGAGATAGGAGTATGTTTGCTTTGCACAAGGCTGCCGCTGCCCCAAGTTCAATCCCAGACATCCCACATGGTCCTCCAGAATGTACAGGAATAATTACTGAAATGCATTGTCAGTAGTAACCCCTGAGCATGGCCAACTATGGCCCAAAGACAAAAACAAATGCAAATCAAAATCACAATGAGTTATCATTTCACCCACTCTTTGTAATGGCCTACGTGAACAAGGTTGGAGAGTCAAAGGAAAAGCTCACTAAACTAAATACATGTCCTAAAGACTCACCCTGAATGCTCAAATACCTGGAAGGAAACCTTGGGAAAAGCAAGTGTTGCAAAGAATGAGTGGGAAAAACAATACTGGTACATTTAGAAATGTAAACTGGTACACTCAGTAGAAATGTAAATATAGCCTCAAGAAATATTAATTAATTACTTTAAAATCAGATATTACTTAAAAAGAAGATACCCTGCCTCCCTTATTTTTATTTTAGGCAAGACCCAGTAGGGTTCAGAAATTTACTCCAGGCTCTGCACTTAGAAATTACTCGCATGCTTAGTGAATCATATGGAATGCTGGGGATGAAACCCAGGTTAGCCGCTTGAAAGGCAAATGCCTACCTACTCTGCTACTGCTACAGCCCAAGAAAATTCCTTTTAAAAACAAGTACACAAACAAAAGGGCAGAAAGGGCTATTATTTTGTTTTGCCTTTTTGTGTGTGTGTGTGGTTTTTGAGCACACCCAGCAGTGCTCAGGGGATACTCCTGGCTCCATGCTCAGAAATTGCTCCTGGCAGGCACAGGGGACCATATGGGACGCCGGGGTTCAAACCGATGACCTTCTGCATGAAAGGCAAATGCCTTACCTCCATGCTATCTCTCCGGCCCCAGAAAGGGCTATCATATTCCAGGTGAATATACTGGAAATACTGCTTCCTAAATCTTTGTAAGAACTAAATATATGAAAACAGTGATTCAAATGGTACATTACTAACTCTAGGTACTCGATGGCATTATTAATAGTAGCCAAAGCATGAGATCAACTTAAATGCCTGTCAACAGATGACTGGTTAAAAAGGCTGTGGTATAGGGGTCCGGGAGATAGCATGGGGGTAAGGCATTTGCCTTTCATGCAAAAGGTTATCAATTCGAATCCCGGTGCCCCATATGGTCCCCCCTGCCTGCCAGGAGCAATTTCTGAGCATGGAGCCAGGAGTAACCCCTGAGCACTGCCGGGTGTGACCCCCCCCCCAAAAAAAAAAAATGCTGTGGTATAGAGAATTACTCTGCCACTGCCAATGTCAAAATTGTGTCTGATGAGGCAAAAATGCTGAATTTAAAGCATTTGTACTAAATAAAATGTGTAAGAAAGAAAATGATACTTTCTCGATACCTGAAATATGAATACTAAAGGAAAGGAACTGATAAGAAACAACACAACTCTAGCTTTTTTCAACTTTCTTACTTGATTGAACATATATTCATGGTAGACATTTCCAGTATTGTTTTATGGCTCCAAGATTACAATCATAAGAAAGAAATGCAGAATTGAAGAGCTAGTGCAGGGGTTGAGGCAACTGTTGCTTCGCTTGGCTATCACACATCATATATTGTTCCCTGAGTACCCCCAGAAGTGATCCAAGAGAATAGCAGCAAAAATAGATTCTGAACATCACTGGATATAAGTCCAAATAAAAGGGCAAAAACTAACAAAGATGAATGAAATGCAAAGAAATGTGGTGTTATTTGACTGGTTTAAGTTCCAAGGTCTGCAAAGAAAAATAAGTGATCATAGAGGTAGAGAGTGCTAACAAAGGACTTCCAGAGAGGCCAGAGTAATAGCACAATGGTAGGGAGGGAATTTGCCTTGTAGAAACTGAACTGGGACCTACCCAGGTTCAATCCCTGGTATCCCATATGGTATCCCAAGCCTGCAAGGAGCAATTTCTGAGGCAGAGCCAATAGCAACCCCTGAGTACCATTTGGTGTGGCCCCAAAAAACCAAAAACTAAAATAACCCATTAAAAAAAACAAACAAAGGGTTTCCAGGGTAAGGGGAACTAATGAGGGAAGTGTTGGTATGGCAGCAGGAATGAACTTGTTTGGTTTTGCTGACTTACAAGGTATTCACAAGGGAGAATATTGGTAGAAGTTATAGGAAGGCTACAACCAGATTTCGCCATTTTGTAGAGTTTGTTTTTGCTAAAATACAAAATGTTAATTGAGGGGGGGTGGTTCACACCAGCAGTGCTCAGGGATTACTCCTGACTCTATGCTCAGAAATTGCTTCTGGAAGGCTGGGGGGGAAGGGGACGGGACCCATATGGGATGCCAGGATTTGAACCATTGTCCTTCTGCATGCAAGGCAAATGCCCTACCTCCATCCTATCTCTCCGGCCCCTAAAATGTTAATCTTTTTTTTTAATCTTTTTGTTTTAGAAGCTGTAACAAACTGGTTCTTAAAGAAAATAACATCATTTGGAAGGTCTGTTTTGTTTTTAAAAGACATAGAGCCTAGGGCTTCTGATTCAGCGGGTCTGGAATGTGGTCTGGGCACCTCTCCTAGGGCTGCCAATACACGCCCAGTGGTAAGAATCACTAAAGTAAGTAGTAATTCCCATTTCTAAAAGACGTCCACACATAACCCACCACAGATCCCCTAGATTCAAGAAGAAAATCAGAAATATGGGCCAGAGCGATAGCAGAGCAAGTGGAGTATTTGTCTTTCTTTATGGGGACAGGGTTCGATTCCCAGAATCCCATATGATCCCTTGACCCTGCCAGGAATAACCAACCCCTGAGTACCCCTGAGTGTGACCCAAAAACCAATATATAATTTCTAATGCTTTATAAATAGTTAAATGCATTTTTAACTTTTGTTTGTTTCTGGGCCATACCAAGTGACGCTCAAGGTTTAAGGTTACTCCTGGCTATGCGCTCAGAAATTGCTCCTGGCTTGGTGAAACCATATGAAAGGCCAAGGGATTGAGTCATGGTCCATCCTAGGCTAGCATAGACAAGGCAGACGCTTTACCGCTTACGCCACCGCTATGGCCTCTTTAACTATTTTTAAATCAGTCTTTTCAAACACCTGATTATCAAAGAAAAGTAACTTTTAGTTGTAAACCAATTCCAGTAAAATACTTAAACCTTTTTATAACAGCTCTAAATCATAAATGGGTACTTAAAGAACTCCTTAACAAACCTTCAGTGGTTTATAAACTGCATGTTTTAATTGAACAATTTCATACTTAATTACCCATTCACCACAGTCCACTGGAAGGAACAAGCCCTTTTCCACTTTCCCTATACTCCACCAGCCCATAACACTGCCCAGAAGCTCAATTGAGTCCACAGATTTGTGTCTATCAATATTTCTTTTGTTTTAATGGCCATACTCAAGGGTGCTGAGGGCTTACTCCTGACCCTGCACTCAAAGATCACACTGCTGGTAAGTGGTGAACGACCATTATGGGGTCCAGGAATTAAACGCTGATCAGCCAAGTGAAAGTATAATCACTATACTAGTCCATGGCACACACAAAAAATTTTTTTCTTTTCTGTTTCAATGTTTTGCCTATCTATATCACATATAGGAGTAAGATCATCTGGTATTTTTCTTTCTCTTATTTTCTCCATATACATTCCATCCATGTTATAATATAATAGCTGTATTTTTTAAATTCTCTCCCCCCCATGACTGAAAGTATTATATTGTATATATAGAGCACATTTTCCTTTTTTCTTTTAACTCTGGGCCACATCTGACAGTGTTCAAGGATTATTCCTGGCTCTGTACTCAGAAATTATCTCTAGCAGGCACTAAGAACCACCTGGGATGTGGGGGATGGAACTCTCTTCACAAAAGGTCATGTACAAGTTGCCCCAGCCCCAACTTTTATTTTCTATTCCTTTTATTAGAATAGATTTTTTATTATTATGAATCATTATAATCTAGTGTTATTTATTAATAATTAATTAAAATATGTTAATTATCCTCGCTAGTATAGAGTGATTTAATTAACATAAATATGTAATTATATGTTGATGTTCTGAGACACATTCTACATGTAAACTCAGAAATCACTCCTGGCTTGGGGGGACCCATATGGGACGCTGGGGGATTGAACCACGGTCTACAGCTTGCGTCAACCCTCCGGCCCATATAGGTGTTTGCTTTTTG
>PVKC010047526.1:0-11048 GCA_004027635.1 Crocidura indochinensis | reverse complement strand
TATCTCCAGAAGTTAGGTTCCTCTTTAGTTTACCCATATTTCTTTGCATTTATTGATGTGGTAGTGCCTTCCAATTTTGGCCCGCTTTTGTCACCTGTGTCTTGGGTGTCTTCTCTGGATTATGGCCCGCCCTCTTGCCTTCCAGCACTTGGGGCCACTGCAAACAGGTCCCCTGCCTGCACTCACTCACCCCGCCTGCCAGCAGTTGGGAGCGGCTGCACACAGACCCAGGACCTCCGCTCAGACCTCCACCCCCGCGCCTTCCAGCAGTTGGAACAGGCTGCAAAATGGTCCCCTGCCTGTACTCACTCACCCTGCCTGCTCGCCTTCCAGCAGTTGGGAGCGGCTGCACACAGACCCAGCACCTCCGCTCAGACCTCCACCCCCGCGCCTCTGTTTTCTAATGACTTCTTAAGCAAATTAATTCATGCTCTATCACCAATAAATTTTTATAGTTGATTTCTAAAGAGTTTTTAAGCAAGACAATTGATAATGTAAAAATAATTAAATTTTATACATTAAACCTCATGAATTGCAAATTGATGACAACATTTATCATGCCTCTTGATAACATCCTTTCTCATAAATGTCCCCAGATTTTATGCTCTTATATTTTATAATTAATCTATCAGATCACAATCTGTTCAGTATAGTTACAAACTTAGAATTCTCAACTATATCTTAAACAAGTTTACTTTAAAATAGAACAATTTTGCTTTGTCATTACTATTTATGTTAATATATCCTCACAAGATAGTCTAGGTATATCATTATTATATTGTTTTATAAGTAAAATGGTCTTTAAATTTAATATATACAATATGTATTTATATGTTTTATTTTATTCCCCCTCTCATTTGAACAAGTTGCCCATATTTAAGTTTTCCATTGAATTACCAGTTATGTAGTCAATTGTTGTGTTATAGTTCAAAGTAAAGTAGGAAAAAATGTCAATAAATCCACAATTTTCCCTTACAATTTTAATAACATTATACAAGAATAAAATTTGAATTTATAATTTTACTGAAATGCTAGCTTTTATATGTAAAAATAGTTATGCTGGCAGTAGATTTCTTAAATTAATATCACTACAGATCTCGTTAGTTTGAAAAAATAGAACAAAGAAAATAAATGATTAATGAGGAATTGATGCATTTGGATTATAGTGCCAGACTACATTCTAACAGCAAATCAGATTATAAATGAGTTTCTTTCTTATGATTTAATTTTTCTCCTACTCTTGACTTATGAATTAGAACTCAAAATTAAGATAATAAATATCTTATATTTGCTAAGATAGTTTTCAGAGCTGAGATATCCAACAGTTTAAATGCCATTTTGACACTTGTTATCTCACTAAACAATTATTATCTCACTAAACAATTAATTAAGTACCCGCACAAAAATAACAGAAAAATATGATGCTTAAAGAAGCTGAAATCAACGTGAGTAGAAAGTTCATGTCTAATCACCATGATGCAAACATTGTTACTGACTTGTATTAATCACTTCCTTATTGAAGAAAAAAAAAGTATCCTAGAAGAAAGTATAGTTACAAAATAAGTCAATTTGAGGGTCCTGGTAGGGCTTTTGCCTTGTACAATCTTCAGCATCCCATATGTCTCCCAACCTGCCAGAAGATTGCTGAATGGAGTCAGGAGTAGCCCCTGAGTGCCACCTGGTGTGGTCCCAAAACAAAAACAACAACAACAACAAAAAACAATAAAAAAAATCAAACAAATCAGATCTACCAGACCCATTTAAATGAACTATTTGTGCTAATAGCTGTAGCTACCTTGTATTAATATGACTTAAATATATGTTCAAGGGAAACCTTGCTCTGAAAAATGATAGGAGTTTAGCAAATAATATAATTGTTCACTTCAGAAAATTCCTGCAACCGATTTGTTTGGTGGGGGAAAAAATATCACACCTGAGAAATAGCACTCCTTTCAAAGCAAATAACTTGCATGTCAAATATCAGCCTGTTTATCAATACTCAGTGTCCTTCCCTCATCCCTCACTGTATTAACCAATCTTTAATTTATTGTGCCACAAAAACTGCTAATTCCTAATTAGATTTGGGGGTGAGAGCTGAACTTAACTCAGAACCCCCATATAGTCTAAAATACATTTTCCTGACGTTTCTCTGAGAATTTAACTGATTTAATCCTACTTCAGAATACCAAAAGCTGTGTGTTATCAATCCATTTTGGGAGTGATCTTCTGTCGAACTGAGAATAAATAGGCAAAGATCTATTAACTTGGTTCCTTTATCAATAAGACAAAATAAGTGAAAACAACCAACTGGCTATAATATAACAAAATACAAAAGAATCTTTTCTTACAATTTCAAGAACTTTTATTAAAACAAATATTCAAGTGTTATTTCAACAGTAAAATTTTGTTTCAGCAAAACCAACTTCAAAATTTCAAATATAAAAACATTTAAAAATAAATCTCATTAAAGGTGTTAACTCCTTCCCCCTTTTTATCTTCTATATTTCATTGCACCAAATAAACAGAAAAATTTGTTCTATTTATCTGCAAACCTCTTCCACTTCCAAAAAGAAAAGAAAACACATGTACTATGCCAAGTGCCAGTACACATGCATGCCAATCAAATCTAGTTAGTGTAATTATAATCTTAAAGTGATCTAACTATAAGGCTTCAAATACTACAAACCCATTGCAAATTCCTAACATCACCCCCCACACACACACACAAACTGGATTCTGAAGGACCTGAAAGGCAGAAAGTCAAACCTTCAGTTCATGAAAGGATACAGTCATTTTTGGAAGGGAAGAAACAGGCAACAATTTAGTGCTTATTTTCTGCTATGTGAGCTTAAAGTGATCTGGATTATGAATGAAGATAAATTCATCTCAATCACATATGTTTTCTACTCAAATGTCTTACTATCAAGTAGATTAAATGAGTTTTGGTATAGCAGTAATCATATTTTAAAATCTCACTTATAATTAGCATTATAATTAACATTATCATGTAATTAACATTAACCCTTCTTTTCAATTTTTAATAATTTTTATTTTGATGAAAGTGGATTAAAATCACTCACAGTAAAAATTTAGGTATATAATGACATTGAATCAGGGACATTCCCACCACCAATGTTGTCCTCCCTCTACCCCCATTCCCAGCATGCATTCTATATCCTCCCGCTTTGCCCCCGGGTTGCTAATATAAGTGGTTCCCTCTGTGTCTAGTTTGTTGTAGATTGGGTATAGATCCTGTTGTCATTGGTTTTGGATTTGGAACCTAAGTCTGATCATTTTTTATTTCTACTCAATGTTCATACAACTGTTTGGTCTTAGTACCCTCCACTATTTTCCCCTCAGCTTGTGAGGCGGAATAAGATGGTTCAATTTATGTGGTTCTGTTTGAAGGAAAGATAAAAAAGGGGAGGGAAAAAATCAAACAAGCATAAAAACAGGAGGAGTCCTTCTAGAGGCTATAAGTATAGGTTTAAGAGAAGAAAGAGAAAAAAAAAGAAAAACATAACAATGCAAAAAATCAAACTAAAAACCCTAAAAGCACCACAGAATAAAGCCAACAATCAAGCAATAATTCTGGTCCTGAAATAAAAAAAAAAGCACAAAAACAAAACAAGAAAAATACAAAAAACAACAATAACAACTAAAAAGATAATTTGTGCTTTTATTTATTTAATTTTTTTGCCATAGGCACAGCAAATATTGGGAAGAGTAGAAAGGGAATTCCCTTGGCCTAAGAGATACAGGGTTTCTCTGTCCTTGAAGTAAACTGTCCTGGGTATAACTCCAGACTCTATGGCTGTTCTTTTACTCTCCCCTAGGTCCTTTTGTGGTGTCTGGAAACTATTCGCTCAGTCACAGATGAAAAGATCAGACCTTTATAACTAGAGATCTTGGTATTTGCACAGGTCATAGGATGGAACCTAGGATGAAATCTTTATGTTTCTAGAAATTCTTTTCTATCACTGTTGTTTTAATCAGTCTTCTGTAGTTGGTGGTCTTGGTTTTTGCACCAATCCTAGGGCAAAACCTAGGATTTTGATCAAAAAGCCTAAGATCAATATCTAGTTCTACAACTTTTTTTATTATTATATAGAAGTCACTGATTATTTCTTCTTTCATTTTTTCTGAAAGAAGACCAAAATATTACCAGAAAGTACAAATTTTGAATGTCCGTTCTACTACCAGGCAGAAAATTAAAATATATTTTAGTGATCAGACAATTATTAAATAAATACATAATGTATTTAAGATAAATTTGTATATTTTAAAAGTTATTGCAAGCATAAAGTATCTTATTTTTATAAGTAGCAGTATCTGTACTTTAATACGTGGTATTTTAAGAACTAAAATTTTGAGGCTAAGTTTATAGCTATACCTAAATATGGAGCTTTCTATCCCCATGAATCTGGTTAGATGGTTCAAAACACAAATACTGTAGCCCCTGAATTATCACTCTGACTCTCCTTCATACTTTAAATATTCTGTTCTTAGATAAAATGCATTTCATATCTCTTATGAAGTACATTTGTGAACCCAATTGTCCATAGTTACTAATAAAATTTATTATGTAATTATTCTTTTTAAGAGCCAGAATATAATTGAATAAAATATGAATGTGATCATTTGCCACTAAGAATAGAAAACAGATGGAGGAAGTTGTTAAAGTAAATATAGGGAAGAATTATGCTCTGGCTTCTCCATTTAAGAATAACAAAAAATATGCTAAGTTACTTTATGCTCAAAGTGAAAGGGGGTTATAAAAGATTAAATGGGTCTTTTTCAGTTGGAATTCATAGGTGGAAACCAAGAAGTACTCAGAGCCAACATGATGTGGGCCCTTGAGGTATTCTGTCAAGACCCAGTATGTTCTATAAAAATAGCAAACCACTCCATAATAAGCTAGTAGCCTTGTTATTGAAGGTGAAGAGGTGAAAAAAATTGACAGAATGTATTAGCTGAACTCTCTCTGGTACTAGTTGCTATCTGAAAACTAAAAAAAAAGAAAAAAATTCTGAGAGCTCTAAAATACTCAGTGCTCAAATAACAAATAGGAAACAACTGTATGTAAAATTTTTGAAGATAAAATGTAGGAATAGTCTTCTAAGCTCAATACAATTGGTTGTTAAAAAATAAGTCAAAGTAACAGGAAATAAATACAAAATTAAGAAAATTCATTAGTCTGATTACCATAGTATTTCTTAACTAAGGCTTCATGTTTATTAAACTTTTTCTACTTATAAATGCATTTTTCTATCCATATACACATGCAGATTTATTTATTGCTTATTTGAATCACACAAATTAGTGCTTTGTGCTCATCTCTGGCTCTATTCAGGGATCACTTCTGGTGATTCAAACCAGAAATGGTGATGTGGAAGGCAAACACCTTACTCTTGTCATATGACTCTGACCCTGGTCTCACTTATTTAAAAAATAAAATGTTGGTAGTATGTAAATGTAACTAAATAATTCCTTGATCTACACCATCAGGATAGCAACTGGGACCAATTAATGATAAAGATGTTAACTTGAGGTCTACACTTAGAATAATAGCAACCCAGCAATATGCAGTCTTTACAGAACGGCAATTGAAATACAGAGAGGAAAAGAGTGAGAGATAGAGAAAAAGAGTGAAAAGAGAGAGAAGTAAATGCAGTAAAATGGAGTCTAAATTTATTGCCAAAAGAGAAAACAAGACCAAAGAATTCAGGGTGAAACTGGAACAAGAGAAGAGACAATTTAAGGAGAAAATTAATGGTGAAAGAATCTGAAAAAAAATTGTAAACATGTTGGGCCAGAAGGATATTTTAAAGAGTTGAAGTACATATCTTCCATATGGAAACTCTGGGTTGGATTCCAGGTACCACAGGGTTTCCTAAGCAAAGTTCCTTTAACAACCCCCAATTATAAATGTGTTCAAATTTGTTTTGTTTTGTTTTGTTTTGCTGTTATACTCAGTGGTGCTTGGAGGTTACTCCTGGCTCTGCACTTGGAAATTATTCTTGGGTGGTGGCCTATATCTCCAGGGATAGTTTGGAGCTGGAGTGGACTGCCTCCCCTGCTTCCACATCTGTATTTCCAAAAATCCCAGCAGCTATGCCCATAATCCAACTTCCTCCATGTCTGTACAGCTGACCGAATTCATAGACTCACCTAACTCTAAAAAGAGGACACAATGGTCTCGCAGCTTGACCATACTAAGGTCCTTTAAAGAGAGGCGGGACAAGTGTTCCCATGGCTGAAGCCCAGAAGGCTGAACACACAGACCTGTCCTACAACTGTCACCATGCCAACGGCCTGACCTGACCACTTTTCCTCTAATCTTTGCAGACTCCTAGCAGCCCCAAACTCCAGATATGCCAATTTTGTGGCTGACATCTTAAGGGACTTTGTGGAGCTTGTGCAGGGTGCCTCCTCAGCTCTAAACTTAACAGAAATCCTAACCACGCACACTATCTACTTCATCAGCCCACCTCCACAGATCCTCAAGGTCGTGGACTCCCCTTAAGTCAATTTTAATATTGACTTCCCAGTGACATCAAAATTTCATATAAGTCACATAAGATCAACGAACAACAACAGAAGCCTCAACTAGCAGTATATAGCTTAGTAGAAGACCTGCAGAGAATGACATAAAGACTCCACTGCAAAAAAAAAAAAATAATAACTATTTGTTTTTCATAATTTCATCACCATGTAGTCATGCCAGGTAATACTAAGTAATTTTTATACCTAACAAGGGGTAGGCTTTGAGGAATTTGGGAAAATGATGACAAAGATGGGATTTGTATTCAATATTGAATGCCAAAAAAAAAAAAAACTATTATGAACAACTCTGCAAAGCAATTGCTTAAAATAACGATTTAATATTTTAAAATACAAACGATTCAAAATTTAAACATTGGTATCTGGAGATATTGTACAGAAGTCAGGGTTTTCATCTTTCAAGTGTCCAACCTGGATTCAATCCCCAGCACCTCACAGTCTCTCAAGCCCTGCCTGGAATGATCCTTAAGCATAGAGCCAGGAGTAAGCCCTAAGTATGCTGAGTATGGCCTCCCAAATAAGAAAAATATATACTAGACATTTGTAATTATATATAATCGGTTCAATATTTCACCCATACCCTCTGTACTCTTGTCTTATTTACCACACATTCGTTTTGCTTTATCTGTATTGCATCTATTATATCATAATTCTTTAAGTGAAATCAAATGCTATTACCATATTTATTTGGTAATATTATCAATTATGTCACTCATTTACCATAAAGTACATGTCTAATTATCTCAATTTCAGAAATGTATGTGGAACAGGCATTTTATAACATTATAAAAAGCACTGAGGTTATCAATGTCAGATATGTAGTAATTAATAGTATTTTCAGAAATAAAGAATAACACAATAAATAATTTCAAAATCACATGAAAAATATTATAAAGAGAATAATCTGACTGTTTTGGTGAAGTTTATGGTAAATGAACTGTGAAACATTGCATGCCAAGGAAAAAGAGACTCACTGAAGGAAACAATGATATTGAAGAGTTAAGGTTAAGAGTATGTAATGTTTTATAGTATGTAATGTTAGAGTGTTATTGTAACACTAATAGAGCTACAGATGATAATTCCTTTGATTTATCTTAGGATTAGTTGTCTTTCACTGAACAATTTTCTAATGTGTTTAAATTACTGTCACTTTTCAGAGTCTAAATGTTGTTTTAAATATTTTCTCGTGCTCGCTTCGGCAGCACATATACTAAAATTGGAACGATACAGAGAAGATTAGCATGGCCCCTGCGCAAGGATGACACGCAAATTCGTGAAGCGTTCCATATTTTTAAAAAAATATATATATATTTTCTCCAACAGTTTTATTTGCTTTTTAGGACAGGATAGAATAAATTTATTTTACCAAGTGAAAGTGTCTTATTAGAAGGTTTTAATAAAAATAAAAAAATTAAACAAAGACTGTCTAAACTAGGAATGTATATTGACAAGGATTATATAATATTTTATATTATATATAATAGTTTGATAAATATTTAATGGTCATAATATATAAAAGGTACATTTTAGAAGAATAACTTCCAAATCAATAGGTCATAATGGTTGAAATTACAGGTTGAATTCCATTTGAAACATTGGTCTAAGTTACCTTTCTAAGTCTCATCTCTCTCATCTTTAAATGTTGATAGTATATAATCTGATATAAAAATTTAATTCATCCATTTATTTACCGGTACCATTGTTGCATCAATATCACATTTTATGGTAATTTCTTAAAATGTATAGTTAGAAATCTCAGATTAAGTCTTTAATTTTTTGATAATCCTCTGCTAATAATGTCTGTCAAAAGTATTAAAAGCAAGACTGGTGGTAGTCATGAAAGGCATTGTATTGCTTTTGTAATATATGTAGAATATCATAATCTATTGTACATAGGCACCCAATATTACAGTAACAACATAATTTGTTTTATTTGTGATATACAATGGTGCTCAGTCTTGAGATCTGTAAACTGAGGGCTTACTTTATACTCTACCTTCAAAAATCACTCTTGTTGGTTTTGCGGGCACCATATGTGGTGGTGGGGACTGAATCTGGGTAGTCCACATGCAAGGAAAACATCTTGCCCTCAGGCCCCTTAATGATAAATTTTTTAATTAAGTTTTTTCTTACAAACTAACCACAAATAAATGAAATTTAAGCAACATTCTTGAAACAGTTATAAAACAAATTATTTTTATACTGAAAGTTCCAAATATATCTAATATAATTGTCGTATTACTGAAGAATATGATTTTTAAAGATGCACTGTCAATTACCTTTAGATTAGCTGTCATATTTCATCCCTATTTAATATATTCCAAAGGGGTTTTAAAAATAACGTCTATTTTCTCTCCAATTTTTCCCACTCGTTCAGCAAACACTGATTATTTTCCCTAGTGTCCTGAATAGAGATTGAAATCAGTGCGGGTTTTGGGTTTATTATTTGATTAGTGCACCTGAATCATTAATGATATGAGCTCACTCTTAAAATAGTTTGAATAAAGAGCTGCTGTCACAGGATCATGCAAAGGGAGACCAACAATGCAAGGCTTCATTTCCACACATTAATATTAATGACTAATTCATGCCCTAGACCTCATTTCAGTAGAAAACTCAAATGAATTCTAAAATATACCATAATAGTCTTGACTTTTATTTATTTTAGCTATTTATTATTTATACTTCTAAAATATATTTAGAAATGTTTAAACACATAAGACCAACCTTAAGACAAAAATGACCAAAAAAGAGAAAGCAAATGGGGCAGAGATAATTATACCCAGAATCTGGTGTCAGAGAGTTCTACGACCAAGAATTTATTTTAGCTCTGTTATTCTTGGCTGTTGAGAGGAAAACTAAAACAAATATGTTTCAGACTACCTCACTGAAAAATACATAATGTTTCTGCAGATGATATTAACCCTCTTTTCACTAAATTTTTGGAGGAATTCAATTTTACAACACCGATACAAGTAACATCATCAGACATATTAAATGAAGTTTTTCTGAGCAATTTGCAATAGAGGGAATATATTATTTATGTAGTTATCTCTCCATGATGGCTTAATAAAAGCCAAGAAAATTATATTAAATATTAGCCAAGATTATGCTCTTAATAATGATTCCAATAATTCTTTGAATTTTCACATCTAATACTGTGCATCCTATTCACTCATTTTTTTTTCTGTAATGTCTGTCTTTGTAATTCCCTTTCTTACTTCCTCTTACCATCCCTGCCCTGGAAAACCAACAAAGCTCTATTTTTGTCATTTTCTCATTCTGTATCTTTATACTGAACAATTTAGTACTGCCATACCGTCAATAATGTATACATCCAAAGTCATCTTGGAAAACTTTCCAAAAGGCAATTTCTTCACATTAACATACATATGTTTAATTAATGTTCAGAATAAATTAATTTCCAATTAAAACCATTTATCAACTTACATTCTCTATCCTGGAAATTTACATCACCTAACTTTGCTAAAGCAACTAACTGGAAAATTCTCAGTTCTTATATTATCTGATCTTTCTCATCCTAGCTGTGATGGACTTATTTTTACCATTTATTGTCTTTCACCTTTTTATTCCTATGTAAGTTTACTTTTCTCAGAAATGGTTCTTTAAGTGCAGAGGTTAGATTTACCCTTAATCTCACCACCAGGTAAAAATTTATTTTAGAATTCTATTGATTAGGCAAACACAAATTTAATTTCTTAAGGACAAAAGTCACATGAGAAGTGGTAAAAAGTGCTAAGTATGTTCTTTTCACATATTTTATTGAATCTAAGAGAATAAACTGAAAAATATATCATTATCTTATAAATTATTTTTAAAAAGGGAAAGTAGTACTGGTTATTACAAGATATCATCAATTGTAAAATACATTTTTGTTTCAGATAAAGAAAATGAACAAAAATATTTTACATTTTCACATACTAAAGGACAATATGTTCATTCTTTTTCATCTTATAGTTATGTCCAAAGAAACTAAAAAAACTTTAAAATTTACAAATAACTGACAGACAACACAAATGATCTGTTTAATTTTAGAATCATTTTATTCAGTATGAATCATTGTATTAATATACTTTGTATTATTAATTAAAGTAAGATCCATACATTCCAGTTTTTTTCTACCTTCTGTTAATATTGTGACTACTGTGACTATCACAATGTTCTTAAAAAGTCTATAATAAACTGCACATAATACCATAACAAAATGTCATAGACTAAAGGTGGGTGACTTAAAAGCAGAAATAAATGTCAGAGATATTAAGGTTAGAAGTAAAAACAGGGGGCCGGGCTGTGGCGCTGGAGGTAAGGTGCCTGCCTTGCCCGCGCTAGCCTTGGACTGACCGCGGTTCGATCCCCCGGCTCCCATATGGTCCCCCAAGCCAGGAGCGACTTCTGAGCACATAGCCAGGAGTAACCCCTGAGCGTCACCGGGTATGGCCCAAAAACCAAAAAAAAAAAAAAAA
>PVKC010047525.1:0-11058 GCA_004027635.1 Crocidura indochinensis | reverse complement strand
CTTGTTTCTCCCCCCCTTCACTGGCTGTTTAAAGGCAAGCAAAGCTTTGTGACTTTTTTAATTCCATCTCCAAGTTACCTTCATCCCAGTTTCTCAACATCCTCACTGAGCACCTACTAGGTTGCTTAGTTTTATTTGTTGACTCTTTTAATACATTGATGTATTAAAATGTGATGTGGGGGCCCGGGAGATAGCATGGAGGTAAAGCGTTTGCCTTTCATGCAAAAGGTCATCGGTTCGAATCCCGGTGCCCCATATGGTCCCCCGTGCCTGCCAGGAGCAATTTCTGAGCATGGAGCCAGGAATAACCCCTGAGCGCTGCCGGGTGTGACCCAAAAACCAAAAAAAAAAAAAAAAAAAAAAAAAATGTGATGTGATGTGGCTCACACATGGATGTGTGACACAAACTGCAGCAGCAATATTGACATGCTTTTCAGCAACCCTCTGTGATCTCCCGTAAGGAGGAAACTCTCCAGGCCACAGCACGTGGACATTGGGACTGACACCTATGCTAACTCAAGGCTAAGGTGTGTGTCCCCCACTCTGCCCTAAACATTATCTCCTTGTAAATGATGCTGGTGAAGTCAGATCCCAAGATGCAGAAGTCACTAGTGAGGTCAGATCCCTGGTGAGAGCAGCACTCTCAAAGAAGCCTCCACCAGCCACCTCAGGAGAGTAACTCAGTTTATTGTAGGTGGGAAAGGGATATTTATATTAGGGGAGGTTAGGGTGTGGACTCTGTCTCAGCCAACCAGGTAGGATGTGAGAGGGGATTAAAACAGGGTGTGTGCTTCTGTGTTTTAGGGAAGGGGTAAAGTGATTAGGGAAAGCAGGGTGTGTACGCTGGGTATTAAAACAGAGTGTGCTTCCTCAAAGGAAATAATGCCTAGATACAAAAGCCACCCACAGAATGGGAGAAGCTATTCACCCAATACCCATCAGATAAGGGGCTAATATCTAAGATATACAAGATACTGACAGAACTTAGCAAGAACAAAACATCTAACCCCATCAAATAATGGGGAGATAAAATGAACAATTCCTCAAAGAAGAAATACAAATGGTCGTGGCTGGAGAGATAGCATGAAGGTAGGGTGTTTGTCTTGCATGCGGAGGAACAGTGGTTCGAATCCCGGCATCCCATGGTCCCCCGAGCCTGCCAGGAGTGATTTCTGAGTGTAGAGCCAGGAGTAACCCCTGAGTGCTGCCGGGTATGACCCCAAAACCAAAAACAAACAAACAAACAAAGAAGTTTGTAAGGGGGTTAGAGAGATAGTATGGAGTTAGAGAGTTTGCCTTGTATGTAGAAGGATGGTGGTTTGAATCCCGGCATCCCATATGGCCCCCCAAAGCCTGCCAGGAGCGATTTCTGAGCATAGAGCTAGGAGTAACCCCTAAGTGGTGCCGGGTGTGATTAAAAAAAAAACAAAAACAGGTCCGGGCGGTGGCGCTGGAGGTAAGGTGCCTGTGCTAACCTGGGACGGCCCGCGGTTCGATCCCCCGGTTCCCCATATGGTCCCCCGTGCCTGCCAGGAGCGACTTCTGAGCGCATAGCCTAGCCAGGAGTAGCCAGGAGTAACCCCTGAGCGTTTTGGGCCGGGTGTGGCCCAAAAACAAACAAACAAACAAAAAAAAAACCAAAAAAACCCAGAAATACAAATGATCAATAGGCACATGAAAAAATCATCACTAATCATCAGGGAGATGCAAATCAAAACAATAATGAGGTACCATCTAATACCACAGAGACTGGCACACATCACAAAGAACAAGAATAATCAGTGCTGGCAGAGATGTGGGGAGAAAGGAACTCTCATTCACTGCTAATGAGAATGCTGTCTAGTCAAGCCCTTATGGAAACAATATGGGGGATTCTCAAAAAACTGAAAATAAAGCTACCATTTGATCCAGCTATACCACTCCTACGAATATACACTAGGAACACAAAACTCCAATACAAAATTCCCTTTTTCACACATATATTCACTGCAGCACTATTTACTATAATCAGACTCTGGAAACAACCAAGATGCCCTTCAGCTTATGAATGGCTAAAGAAACTGTGGTATATATGCACAATGGAATATTATGCAGCCATCAGGAGAAATGAAGTAATGAAATTTTCCTAAACATGGATGTACATGTAATCTGTTATGCTGAATGAAACAAGCCAGAGGGAGAGAGACATGGGTTAGTTTCATTCATCTATGAGTTTTAAGAAAAATTAAAAACATTAAAATAATTCCCAGAGATTAGGGCTGGAAGGTTCAAATTATGAAACTCACCACAAAGAGTGATGAGTATAGTGAGAGAAATAACTACACTGAGAACTATCATAACAATGTCATTGAGTGAGGTAAACACCTTACCTCCATGCTATCTCTCCAGCCCCTACTTTGTACATTTTTTAAGAGTTCCTAACAAACTAGGTTTTGTTCCTTAGACTCTTTTTTTTTTTCTCTTTCCACCTTTAGGGAAACCAACTTAAAGTTCAAAATGGCACTGGAAGTCACCCACCAATATCTCCAAGAAGAAAATGCATTGGCAGCATTTGATGGTTGGTGCCAATGTGTCTTTGCTTTTCCATTAGTCCATTAGTTCAGACCAGTGATCCTTCCTTGGAGGAACTTCACATGCATTCTTTCTTTCTCAAAGGTCTTGTTGAATGTGAAGAGCCCAACAACCGATTGGATAAGTTTACAGGAACACTATTTTGGAGAAAACAACGTTTTCCCTTGGATGCTGATAAAATTTTGTTACGAGGTTGTGTGATTAGAAACACAGATTTCTGCCATGGATTGGTCATTTTTGCAGGTATTTTCAGAGTTTCTGGGGAAATTGGCCCAATGTGCATCTTCAAGATTTACGAGAGGGGATTGTTTTTCTATCCTTTCTTCCTCAAACTCAAAGGAAGAGTGATTTCATTGGCTTGCTCGTGAATTTTTTTCAACTGTTGATTGTATTGAATTGTCTATTTGTAGGTTCTGACACTAAAATAATGAAGAACAGTGGGAAAACCAGATTTAAAAGAACGAAGATCGATTACTTGATGAACTACATGGTTTATACGGTAGTTATTTTCTGCTTCAGTAGGCCACTGTCTTAGGGTGAATTTTGTTGTATCTTTTTTTGATGCAAAGAAATGTCACCTTAGGTCTAAAGCCATAGCACAGCAGGTAGGGGGTATTTCCTTTGCAAACAGTCAACCTGAATTTGATTTCCAGGACCCATAGGCTCCCCCAAGACTGCCAGAATTGATTCCTAAGTGCATCCCTGAGTACTACCAGATGTGCTTCCCCCCAAAAAAATACCACAAAAAAAGAATATCACTTTTGTAAGCACAGAATGTGTGAGGCCTTCTCAGGTTGGATAAAGATTGGGGTTCCTTCAGTTTTTCTCAGAAATACTGTTCTTATAGGAGGATTCTCTTGGGAATGAAACTTTAGTTTTTTAGATGCCCTAGGGGTTGAATATTTTGATTATAATCACCAGTTGGAAAACCAGGGGTTTCCATGCCATGGGTTGGGGCTGTATTCCTGAAGTCTTAGCAGTTTAATTTTATTGTTATCAATTTCCCAGAGAAGTAATTATTTTTAAATCAGCTCTTTTTTGTGGGGTAGCAATTATAAGCAGTGCTCAGGGTCTTCTTGTGAGAGGCACCTGACCCAACTGGGCTGGCCAGACAGTTTTACTCAGATCCCAAAGGTGCTCTCTGTCTCTCTCTGTCTGTCTCTCTGTCTGTCTCTGTCTATCTGTCTATCTGTCTCTCTCTCTCTCTCTCTCTCTCTCTCTCTCTCTCTCTCTCTCTCTCTCTCTCCATGCATGGAAACCCTCAGGGAATACGCCTGGCTCTATGCTGGCAAGCTCGGTGGACCATATGGGATGCTGAGAATCGATCTACCATCATTCCTGGGTTTGCCACATACAAGGCAAATGCCCTACCGCTATGCTTTCTCTCTAACCCCTCTGTCTCTTAATTTTTTAATATTTATTTAAAATATTTTTATTTAATCACAAGTGTCTATAAAATTTTTATACTGGGTTTTCAGTCATAGTATGTACACCATCCTTCACTCTCAGTAGTTGAGGGGGGGATTAGTTCCAGGAGTTGAACTCAGGGCCCAGTACCTGCCAGGCATATGCTCCTGCTCTTCAAGTTGTCTTTTTAGTCCCTGAAACTTAAAAAAAAGATTATTATAGGGACCGGCGAGGTGGCGCTAGAGGTAAGGTGTCTGTCTTGCAAGCTCTAGCCAAGAAAAGACCGAGGTTCCATCCCTCAGTGTCCCATATGGTCCCCCCAAGCCAGGGGCAATTTCTGAGCGCTTAGTCTCAGGAGTAACCCCTGAGCATCAAACGGGTGTGGCCCAAAAAAACAAAAAACAAAAAAAAAGAAATCGAATAATTATAAGACCAGAATTTACGAAGTTCTTCATTATACAGTCTATTCAGTCATTAAGTGTTCCAATACCAACCCACCACCAGTGTGACCTTCCCTGCACCAGTGTCCCCAATCTCCCACCCACCACCCCAGCCTGCCCCCTTACAGGCACAAACAAATTTGCTTTACATTGTTTGTTACAACACAAAGGTAGATCCAAACTTAGATCAGCAGGATCAATTTGAAATAATCATTCTATCTCTCCTTGATTTTACTAAAGTCGATATCTGAGGTTTGAATGGTCTAGAGCTGTTGCTAGCTAAGCCACAAAATGCTTGTTGGCATCAAACTTTGTTTTGGGGTCATACCTGGTGGTGCTCAGGGGTTACTACTGGCTTTGCACTCAGGGATCATTTCTGGTTGTGCTCGGGGGACCATATGGGATGCTGGAGATCAAACTCAAGCCAGCCATGTGCAAGACAGAAACCCTACCCACCTATGCTGTTGCTTTGGCTCCCAGTGCCAAACTTTTGTTTTTAAAAACATATAATGTTGAGGGAAGGGTGCAGAGAGCAAACTCAGTAGACTGATGAACATGTTTTGCATACAGGAGATCTGAGCTCAAGTCTCAACACTACGTGCTCCTCTGAGCACTGAACAAGGAGTAAGATCTAGACACAGCCTGGAGCACCCTCTCAGAGGTTGACAAGTAAAAGCATATATTCTGTCCACATTCAAGACAAGGCTTTTATGCCACATACTTCAGGGTGCCTGAGCCCATCCAGGTCCACTGAAGGTCTGGGCAGACTCAGGAAAGCACTTTGACACCCAGCAGATTTGTGATAACTTATACAGAAAAGTCAGCAAAGGCAAAAAATGCTTGTAATGCAGATGCCAGAGAAAGGGTCCTATGTGTAAGGTGCCATGGCATGTTCATAGGACAGACACAGAACACTTACCCCTCACAGCCTATGGGTACTGTCTCTAGGAAGCTCTTCAGAGACATGGTACCCAGAGTGCCCTTGGGACCTGGACATTAGGTTTTGTCTGCCTGGGACCTACCAGAATCTCAGACACCCTGGAGGGATGTGGGAGGGGGTCCCCAGGATTTGTCTTCCAGGCACCCAGGAAATCATCCCAGATTCAATTCAAGACAGTAGCCAGGGGCGGCCCTGCCAGCCAGCATCTTCTTCTCTGGACCCCAGGCTCTGTCCTGCAATAACTCTGTAGGATTGTAGGATGGAGGGGTCAACTTTAGCTAATTTTACCATAAGTAAGATTTCGTTATCTTAAGAAGAGATTAAGTTTAGAACTGGATCTTTTGGCCCTTTTTTGTTTTTGTTTTTTAATTTCCAGTTCAGAATATTGCATCTCTTAAAAGCCTTCATGCTTTCAGGTTTGTAATGGGGCTCAGAGCATTCAAACCTCAACACAATATTCTTTATAGTTTTAGCCCTTTTTCCTGAATTTGACTCCCATGACCACCCCACTTTCTGTCACAAGACTACTCTCCCTGGGCATAGAGAATCTTGTTCTTCCTGTACTGTGTGGGTGGATGCTTCCCATATTTCTTTCTTCTTTTTTGGAGGGGGAGGGAACACCAGGCAATACCAGAGGTTACTCCTAGCTCTACATTCACAAGTTACTTCTGGCAGGCTGGGAGATCATATGGGATGCCAGCAATCAAACCTTGGGTTGCAAGCTTCGTGTGCAAGGCAATTGCCCTCCCCATTCTGCTATCCCTATGGTCCTGCTCCCCACATTTCTTACCGAAAGTCCTATGGGTTTTAGGAACCTGCCTCATGCCAATAAGATCAGTATCCCTGCCTGAGGAAAGGAAGCTAAACTGAGGATCTTTAAGAATTTTGTGTGTGTGTGGTTTTTGGGTCATACCCGGCAGTGCTCAGGGGTTACTCCTGGCTCCATGCTCAGAAATTGCTCCTGGCAGGCATGGGGGACCATATGGGGCACCGGGATTCGAACTGATGACCTTTTGCATGAAAGGAAAACGCCTTACCTCCATGCTATCTCCCGGGCCCCTAGGATCTTTAAGAATTTTGAAGAGAGTCTACCACCTTCTCTTCTGGAAAACAGCTTAGGAAATAAAAACCTCATTTTCTATGTCATATATTGGGATCTTTCTGTTCACCATAGAACTCAGACTTTCAAAGCACTTTCCATTCAAAGTAGAATGGAAAATTCTAAGTGTGATTTTTTTAACCCTTTCCCAAGATCTCATTTAAAAATAAAATAATTGCAACACTTGAAAGACACGGTTACAAAGTTGTTCATGGTTGAGTTTCAGTCATACAATATCTAACACCGACCCTTCACCAGTGCACATTTCCCACTACCAAAGTATGTTGGTTTTTTATGGGTTAACTCATGTTCCTAACGTAGAAGTACCAGATAGGGCCAATTAGCCTCTGTGAGATTCAAGGCTCTGACTATAGACCCTTCCCTGATTCTGTTTTCTAGATCTTTGTCGTACTTATCCTACTCTCTGCTGGTCTGGCCATTGGTCATGCTTATTGGGAAGCCCAAGTTGGCAATTTTTCTTGGTACCTCTATGATGGAGAAGATTCTACCCCCTCCTACCGTGGATTCCTAAACTTCTGGGGCTACATCATTGTGCTGAACACTATGGTCCCCATCTCCCTCTATGTCAGGTAAGACCTTCTTCTCTCTGGTTGTTGGCTTTAAGAGAACACATTCCCAATTTAGCACCCTCTTTCCAGCAACAACTGTCTCAAAGGTCAGCAGTACAGATAAGATAGGGATTTTGTTTCAGAATTGGCAGTAAGTGGAGGGAAGGGAAAATAACCAGGAGCATCTGCTGGGCTGGGCACAGCAATTTATATCTTTATGGGTTTGGGGGATGTGTTTACAGCCAGTGGTGTTCAGGAGCTATTGCTGGCTCAATGCATGGAGGGGGGGTGTTTACTCTGGTGGTGCTCACAGAACCATGTAGTGCCAGGGATCAAACTTGGGGTTCCACTGGTGGTCTCTTTAACACTTTGTATCTTGGCTTCTTTGCAGATGAAGATTCCTTCTCAGAGACTCAAAGACTTAGAATAACTCCCCAAAGTTGCTTCTGTCTTCCATGCTGGATTTTCTTTCCTTTTCTCTCCTTATCTGTGTCTTTTACCTTCTTCCCACTGGTCTTGCTAGCTGCTTGGCAAACCCAGTGGGACTCTTAGATGGGAAAACTGCTTACCTCCTGGTCCCCACAGCTTCCTCAGAGGTTCTGTTTCCCCCCTGCGAGAGTTAGGTTCATCCAACTGCAGATGGAATCTGCCTTGTGCAGTGACATTGCTTCTTCGTGTGACTCTCTTGAAGATCAGTGCTCTGCATCCCTGATCACTGCATTTGAAAATTGTTCTTTGAAATGCACTTGGCAGCCAGCACCTGGCTCTGACTTCCAAGAAATGATGCCCCTGAGGTACCCACAATCATGCACACACCTACAATTAGGTGCCTTTCATTCATGTAAATTATATTACCCAGGCATTTGATCTGTCTTTAATTTCATTACACGAAGTCACTGTTGTTCTTATAACTAGAAGCAGAAGCCCTGTGCAACCATCTGTTGGAGGCCACTTTTAATAACTAGATGAGCTTTCTTTCATCAAGGGAATAACGCAGATTATTCCATCAAAAATGAACTGTATGTTACAAAACAAGCAACACAAGAAGGCCAGGCCTGCAGTTTAGAGGTAGTGCATTTGGCTTACATGGGTGGGGCCCTGGGACTCAGTACCTAGGGCTGCAAAATAAAATATAATAAAGTCATCAGTGCTTCCTGTTCAAGTGCCAGATGGTTGGGATTCTTTGATGTGCATGTGCCCATATTGGACTGAAGTCAGTCAGGCCTCATGACCAAAGAACAAAGCGGGGTGAGGGATGTTGGGGAGCCCCTGAGAGAGAGTAGAAAGGGCCTCCACAAAAGCAAGGGTCAGGGAGGAAGGTTCCCCCTGCAGGAAATGCATAGCTATGAAGGGAAGAATGTTCTGGAAAGTCAGTTGCTCACTAAGAAATGGATGGACAGCATCCATTCTATTCTATTTTCATAATAGGTACATAATGAAAGTTTTAAATATTTGATTTCATTCAATAAAGAGACTTGCAGAAAAAATAAAAAGAGACTTTCACAAAAACATAAGACAGTGTGAGCTTACTTTTGCCTAAAAACGTAACAAATGACCATATCTCTAAAACATAAAGTGATGCTTGTGTTGGATTTCAGGTCATTATTCTAGGTAAACAGAAACAGTTCTTTGTGTCTCTAATCGATATTTAGGTCACATTTGTATAAGAGGCATTGTGTGAACTTACACTTTTTTTTTTGGTTTTTGGGCCACACCCGGTGACACTTAGGGGTTACTCCTGGCTATGCGCTCAGAAGTTGCTCCTGGCTTGGGGGACCATATGGGAAACTGGGGGATAGAACCGCGGTCCGTCCTAGGCTAGCGCATGCAAGGCAGGCACCTCACCTCCAGCGCCACCGCCTGGCCCCTGAACTTACACTTAAGAAAAGGGCTGAAAAAGAGCATGAAAGCTGGGTGCAGTGAGCTAGGGAGGGCTGAGTGCATCATACTGAGTATGATTTATAATTTTTTTTTTTTGGTTTTTGGATCACACCTGGCAGTGCTCAGGGGTTACTCCTGGCTCCATGCTCAGAAATTGCTCCTGGCAGGCACGGGGGACTATATGGGGCACCAGGATTCGAACTGATGACCTTTTGTATGAAAGGCAAACGCCTTACCTCCATGCTATCTCCCGGGCCCCGAGTATGACTTATAATATGGAAAGCCAAATGTACCACACTGAGTATGGCTTGTAATGTTTCATTCAATGACTTCTCATGGAAGGGAGATGGGAAACAGCTATTCCAGGATGGACGCAGATCTGAGACATTGTGTGGGGTGATGGGTCCCAGTGTGTGCTTTAAAGAAAGCTTCATGCCCAAGAGAAATGATGCAACTTTGTTTGTTGAATGGCTTGACATGTACATGTGTGTATGATGTCAGGATCGAACCCAGGGCCTCAAGTGTGAGGCAGTTGCTCCACCAGTGAGTTATATCTGCACCCTGCTGTCTCATGTTGAGCAAGCGAGAATGGCACAGAGGTAGAATCCAGGGTACTGACTGGTGCCCAGTTGGCATCTGAAATGCTTTTGGGTGTGGTCAGAGTGGGTTATTGTTCCATCTGCTTATCTGTATAAATGCTCTTTGCCCATTGGATGGCACCTGGGCAGGTCGGCAGTTTCCTTATCAGTGAGACGTGTGATCCCTTCACGTGTTAAAGCACCATGAATCCTTTTCCAGTATCTTATTTTGGACTTTCTCTAGTCGTAAGAAAATTTAAAGGCAGAGCTGCTTTGTCACAGCGTGGAATGCAAATTTAGGGGGGACAGGCCAAAACTATGTACTGTACTGTTGCCCTGTTTGAGAGCACTTGGGGGCTCTGCTGGCCTGTAAACTATCCCCCTCCTGTCTAGCAAGTAAAGGTGAACTTGACTATTCTGTTTGTCCTAGAGTGAGATGGGAAATGAGAGAGAGAGAGAGAGAGAGAGAGAGAGAGAGAGAGAGAGAGAGGATGGAATCTACTGCTTATATGGTCTTCTTAGCTCCTGGCATGTGTGTTCTGTCTTATAAGTACATGGTTAGGTACCCCTCAGAACCAATGAGGATCCCCTGGATGGGGTGAGCAGAAAAGGTAACAACCAAAAGCTGGAGAGAGTCCAGTGAGAGCAGGCACTTGCCTTGCATGCAACAGATCCTGGTTCAATCCCCAGCATCACATGTAGTTCCCCCAAGAGACTAAGGGGTCTCTTTTGAATACTGAGCCAGGAACATTTCCTGGGCACTTACTCCAAGAAGGAAACAACAGTAGAGGCCCCACAAGCAAGCTCACAGAGAGGGGCCACACCACTCCTGACCCCTAGGGTCTGAGGACTCTGCCTTTTTCCTTCACAGCGTGGAAGTGATTCGCCTAGGCCAGAGTTACTTCATCAATTGGGACCTGCAGATGTACTACCCCGAGAAGGACACCCCCGCCAAGGCCAGGACCACCACGCTCAATGAGCAGCTCGGGCAGATCCACTACATTTTCTCCGACAAGACAGGCACACTCACACAGAACGTCATGACCTTCAAAAAGTGCTGCATCAATGGGCACATCTATGGTGAGCTGGGGGAGGGGGTTGGTGGCTGTCAGCACAGGGCCAGAGTTCCTGGCCTCTTGCTTCCACCCCAGATAAGTGCTGAAGCAGGTGACAGCTTGGGAACACTTGTCTGGGAGAGGCCGGAAACAGGTCCATTAACCACAGGCCTAGACTTGCAGTGGGATCTGGTAATTTCTGAATCTGAGTCTATGCCCAGAAGAATCCAGAGCAGACCCTGTGTATTTAATTTGGGGTAGGGAGGGTTGTTCTTGGGCCATACCCAGTGATGCCCAAGAGGTTACCTCTGGCTCTGCACTCAGGAATCACTCCTGGCAGGGCTCAGGGGACCTTATAGGATGCTGGAGATTGGACCCAAATTGGCTGCATGCAAGGCAAATGAAAAGTCCTAAGCACAGCTGGGTATGGCCCCAACAGTAACTGCCCCTGCCCCCCCCCCCCCCATTAAACAGAGCACTCAAAATCTACTACAGTATTTTATTTTTTGGTTTTGGGG
>PVKC010047524.1:0-11058 GCA_004027635.1 Crocidura indochinensis | reverse complement strand
CCCCCCGCAGCTGACAGGATGGAGACTGGACTACGTTGCCTTGGGAGGACCTTTTCCTTGGGCTGCTTTGGTAGACAATAACAAATAAGTCACCACTTTTTCTTCCATTCCTTCTTCAGAGCCCTGAGCTGGCTGTGGCATGTAGAGTAACAGCTATCAAGGATACAGTGAACCCTGAGCAATTCTACTATAGAGGTTGGGGCTGTAGCATAGTGGGGAGGATGCTGGCTGTAGCCAACCTGATTTGATCCCCCACATCCCATAGGATCCCCCAGCACTGCCAGGAGTGATCCCGGAGTACAGAGCCAGGAGTAACCTGAGCACTGCCAGGTGTGGCCCTAAAACAATACAAACAGGGCCAAAGCAGCAATAGTACAGTGGAAGGGGAGGGCAATTTGCCTTGTACCTGGCTGACCAGTGTTTAACTCCTAGCATCCCATAGGGTTTCCTGAGCCTGTCAGGAGTGATTTCTATGTGCAGAACCAGGAATAACCCGAGTGCCATTGGGTGTGGACCCAAAACAAATAAAAAAAATCCTCCAATTCTGAACCTCCTCCAATTCTGAACTCCAACTCCTTCCTGCCACAGTCACCCGTCCTGACGCTAAAAGCTTGGTCTGAAATCTCCTGTGTGACATTTTAAGACAGGTTTTTCACAGCAGAGCCAGTCCCCACCATGCTGGGATGTCCAGCTGGCCCTTACCTGGGGGTGGTAGACGCTTAGGGACTTCACTTTGTGCAAAGGCAATAACACCTTCAATAAGAAAATCTTGTGCTCTTCTTTCAGCGGTAAGGCGAATCCGTTAATTATGCTGCAGAACACAGAATGGGTGGGTGTTCAGGTATTCGTACATTCTAGATGTAAAAGATGTTTCTTTCCTTCCCCTTTTGCTCTCAACATATAACACAGAAAAACGGGACTTTAATACATGTTTCAGAAAAAAGGATGAGCAGAAGTTAAAAAGAAAGATAAAGCAGCAATTGGTTTACTCTGTGATGTACAAAATACTATTAACATTTCTGCATTTATGTCAGGAAAAATGCAGCCATGAAATTTGCTTGTATGTTGTTGGATACAGTGAGTATTGCGCAGAGTAAAGTGAGTCAGAGGGCGAGGGATAGACATAGAATGATAGCACTCGTTTATGGGATATACAAAAAAGATAGCATGGTAATAATATCCAGAGACAATGGAGATGAGGACCAGTTCATAGGAGGAAGCTTATTACAAAGAGTGGAGAGTGCTGTTAGAGAAGGGGCTGCTATGACAATGAGAGTTGGGAATGATCACTTTGACAAGTGGGTGTGAAAAAAGGGAAAGTGGTAAGCATGACACCCTTCATTAGGTTACACCACCTTATTTTGCCTAAAACAAAGATCATCCCATCTTTCTTTGTATCTGTTTGTTTACAACTTGGTTTCACCCAAAACAAAGATTGTTTCATATATAAAGCTGGGTGGGACAGGCACAGGATAGCTAGCTATATGCCCTTACTATGTCCTTATTGCCTCACCTGGGCATGGTTTCTATACTCAATAAAAACAGTCTGGTCGGCAGCTTGGGGGAGATATGAGGTAGAAGACTGCCAGACTATAGGTGTTTCACTCTCAGCCTGCTTTGGATTATTTCATGCATGACCCTGATTTAGACTCATTCACCTGGGGTGATTTTAAAACTCTTCAGTAACAACATTGCAAAACAAGGAAAAGAAAGGAAAAGGGAAAAGAGAGAAAAAGTAAGAGAGAGAAGGGTTATTTGCCATAGAGGCAGGCTGGGGACGGGCAGGAGGGAAACTGGGGACAATGGTGGCAGAAAATGTGCCCTGGTGAATGGTGTTGCACATTATAGGACTGAAACTCAATCATGAACAACTTTGGAACTGTGGAGCTTAGGGGTATTCGGCGAAAACCTTATTAATAAAAAAAGTCTGCATTTGTAGGCTCTTACCCAGAACTGTAAGAGTCTCAAGGGCAAAGTTGTCTGTGCATTCATGTGTCTGACCCCAGCAGAGAGACACATCACAGAGTTCTCAAACTAAGTGTGCAGGTTCTGCGAGTGACTGACTAAACCCTTGGACACATGGACAAGTCTGGACAGCACCCGAGAGCTCATGGGTCTTTTCCTGGGGTCAAGACTTTGGTGAAACAGAAAAAGAAGCCTGACACCTAAGTCAACATTTGAGACTAAATCTCCCGAGTCAGCTTGAACCTCACTCTTTGGGGCATCACCATCACATCCACTCCTGCCCCTTTTCTCAGAGGGAGCATGAGTGGTGGGTTACTCCTGCAACAAGGTCCGTCCCACACCACAGGTGTAGACTTACCTTCCCAGTATCTCCAGTAACTCCGCTATGCCGTTGTGATGCTCTGTTTCATAAATAAACCTGGGAAAGGCAAGGAAGTCACTTAGAACTGCAAGCTGACAGCACAGCTGTGGGTATCCTGTCTATCCATCTATAAACATTGTTCCAGGCTCACTCCCTGAGGCCTGCCCAAGTGTCAGGGCACAGCAGGTCCCAAGGGCGGACGGAGTCCAGTTTGCTTCACCTGTCCCAACATTCTAGTTGTCAAGTTTTCGTTTATGTTGTTGTTGCTTTTGGGTCACACCGGTGGCACTCAGGTTACTCCTGACTCTACACTCAGAAATCGCTCCTAGCAGGCTCGGGGGACCATATGGGATGCTGGGATTAGAACCAACATCTTTCTGCATGCAAGGCAAACACCCTACCTCCATGCTATCTTTCCAGCCCTTAGTTGCCAAGTTTTCACTCAGGAAAGTGGAAACCTGTTGTTTGTTTATGGGTCACACCTGACAATGGGGAATTGAACCCAGGTTGACCACATGGCAGGCAAACACCCTCCCCTCTGGCTATCAACTGGCCCTGAAAAGCAGGAAGGTTTCTTGGGGCTCCACATGGCCACTGCCTCAGGTCTCATCTTGGAGCAACTCCTGCTTGCTGACCCATGGCTGCCCCTTGAGCCACCCAAGGATCTTGACTTCTAACCCTCATTTCCAGCCTGAAGGCTGTCTGGGTGTCTGGGCTGCATCTGTGACCTTCCCTGTGCCCAGCACCCTGGGCTTTCTCTCTTCTTCTTTTTTTTTGGGGGGGGTCACACCTGGCAGTGCTCAGGGGTTACTCCTGGCTCCATGCTCAGAAATTGCTCCTGGCAGGCACGGGGGACCATATGGGGCACCGGGATTCGAACCGATGACCTTTTGCATGAAAGGCAAATGCCTTACCTCCATGCTATCTCCCGGGCCCCGGCTTTCTCTCTTCTACCTCGAGTGCCACCCAAAGCCCACCATCTCTACCATAACCCGTGCCACCCCAAGAACTAGGGTTCAAGGTCCTGTGTCCCGGAAATGTGGGCTCAGACAAATGTTTCAGGTTGGCACTACATTTACTGAACAAACAAGGAGGTGGGGAGGGACAAGGGGAAGTCTGAAATTGCCCACTGCCTGTGCCCTGATGTGCCTCTGGGTAAACACTCAGATCCTGAGCAGAGGGGCAGCAGCTATGAAACTAAACCCTGGATTTACCCAGTAAAAAAAGTTTTTCTTTGTTCTCCCTGAAACTGCTTAGAAAGATGTGAGGGGAAAGAGAGGAGTGGAGATGTGCTCAGAAAAGAGCACAGCAGTAACATGAATGAGATACATGCCAAGGACACAGAGACACATGGCCAAAGACATGAGATACACATCCAAGGACACGAAGACACATGTTCAAAGACATGGAGACACATGTCAACCATGGGCATAAAAAAGCAGCTCAGGGGCCGGGCGGTGGTGCTGGAGATAAGGTGCCTGCGCTAACCTAGGACCGTGGTTCGATCCCCCGATTGCCCATATGGTCCTCCGTGCCTGCCAGGAGCGACTTCTGAGCGAATACCCAGGAGTAACCCCTGAGTGTCACCGGGTGTGGCCCAAAAACAAAAACAAACAAACAAAAAAAGCAGCTCAATTTTTTTTTTCCTCTTTGGGCTACACCTGGCATGCTGAAGGCTTACACCTGGCTCTGGGCTCACTCCTGACAAGGGAAACGCTTTGTGGTGCTGGGATCAAATCTGGGGTCAGCCACATGCGAGGCAAGATTCTCCCTGTTGTGCTTTCTCTCCACACTCCTGGACCTGGAATCTTGTCATCCCATTAGACAAAGGCCCACAAATCGAGTGTCCTGAGGAATTTCAGACCAATGTTCCTACCACCCCAAACATGACCTGTGCTGGCCCTGTGGAAGGGGTTGAGGCTCAGAAATGGGCAGTGATCAGGGCATTGGTTGGCAGAAGGAGAGAGTGGAGGGGGCTACAGTGGTGACATTTATCAGGCCCGTGATATGAGAACTGGGGTGCCAATGAGGATGGGCTGCATTCACGGGTACAGAGGGTGGGGGAGAACATCTGTTTTCTGGGCTGTCTCTAGAGGTGTCAGCACTGCCCACTGAGCTTTCTTATTCCATCCCCATTATGAGGAAGAACTGAGGGGCCAGAAGAGTGGTTCACTGTCCCAGACAGGTGGAACAAGTGGACAGGATGGCTCTAGGGCAAGGATGGGGGACTCTGCATGAGGGGAGCAACAACTCCATGTTTGTGCAGTCCTGAGGTAGGGCTGGGTCATGTGCTAGAGCCCTGGACCATGCCCTATACCCCAAACTGTGGCTGGGCCGTTGCCTAGAAACCCAGGTCATGACTGCAGAAATGTCTCAGGAATCCAGCCAGGTAACCTAGCAGCTCTACTGTCTGTGGCCCAGTCTCAGCTCTGGCCAAAGCAGGCCCCGGGGACTTGTGGCTGTGGTGGAGAGGGCGGGACAGGATTGAGGGTTTCAATAATTGAAACCAGAAACACCTGAAACTCCTCTCTCATGGTTGCCCCAGACACAGGCTCTCTTCTCTCTCCTCTTTTCTGGCTCTGACTTTCTCTTTTCTCTCGATGTCCCTCAATGCCATGTTCAGTTTACCCAGCAGCAAGGGGCCTGGGCTCACTGTCATGTTCTGCAGCTCCTGAGCACAGCTGTCCCAGAGAAGCCGAAAAAGACCCTGAAACACCCTCCAGAAAAGGTCTGGCAAACTCTGGTCTTTCGGGGACAGGCCCCATGATGGAGGATATGCAGAGGCCACATGGGGAAACCAAGTCTCTCTCTTCCTCCAGCCTGGGATTCTGCACTAAGGCAAATCCTCCAAGTCACTGCAGCCTGAGCTGGGCTGGGAAGACCTAGTCTCAAAGCCCACCCAGTTCTGTGTTGTTTCAATGACACACACATGTTCTGCTCTGAGCACTCGGTTTGTCCTTTCTCAGAGACATCTTATGACAGTGCATGTGCAGGGGTATGGGGCCACAAACATCCTGATGGTTCTGCTGGTTCCAGGTAGGTTCACAAGGCAGTGCTGCAGGCAGGGTCCAGACAAAGGGACAGGGATGGGGAACCTGGGTCAGTCACTCCCAGAGGACATGACCTTGCTCCTTCCTTCTTGGCCAGGCAATGTGGCACTAAGATGGGGACAGCCCTGGTCTTCTAGGCGCCCATCACACTGCTGTCCCAGGGCACTGGAGATAATCTGTGTCCAGGACTTCAGGACTTCTAAGGGACTCCACTGCTTTAGTGTCCCAGACCACTTGGTAAGAAGCTGGCTTTAGGGCAGGGGACAAATGCTCTGATGGGAGATGACTCTTGTCAGCCTGGCCCAGATGCTACCAGACAAGGAAAGTTTCTGGAGTCCCAGAGAGGCTAGGAGAGAATGTTCTGGAAAGGCATGTACAAGAGGTGCCAGGGGCTTTGCCAGATTGAGTCATGTTGGTCAATGGGCATGATGTGGCCAGAGTGGCAGGCAGCCATAGAAGTCAGAGGTCAGAGTGGTCAAGAGCGAGAGGATTAGGCCTGAGAGAGGTGTGTGGTGGAGTGCAGTCATGCACGTGGGGAAATGGGGCTCCACTCCAGTACTGCATGGTCCCCTGGGAACTGCCAGGGACAGCCCTAAGAGCAAAATGTGGAGCTGGACCTTGTTTTACACATAGTTGAGCTGGAATTGATCCTCAGCATCCCAAATGGTCCCCAGAGTGCTGCCTGGTGTGATCCCTGAGCACAGAGCTGGGACTAAGGAGTGAGCATCACTGGGTATGGCCCAAAAAAGAAAACCAGAAGAAGCCATAGAGATAGCACAGTAGGTAAGGAGCTTGCCTTGAATGTAGTTGACTTATTTCAATCCCCTGCACCCCATGTTTCCTTAAGTATTGCCAGAAATGATTCCTAAAGCACAGAGCCAGGAGTAACCCTCCTATGCATCACTGGGTATGGCCCCCAAACAAAAAGCAAAATGAGCAGGGAACAAAAGCAGGAGAGCAAGGCAGTATGTGTGTGGGGGATAGTGGCTGAAGGCTACAGGGGGCTTCCTGCTTTCCCGCCCTCAGCCTGGGCACCCAGACAGTACAACTGGACCCTCAGCACTGTCTGTGGCCCTGAACACCACCCAACTGAACAATGCTCCCAAGCAGCCTCCTTCCTGGGGGTGGTGTGGTGTGATGTGTGTGTGTGACAGCTCCCTAACAGTCGAGTCCTCAGGTGTTCTTCAGGGTCTGTATGGTGGGGGTGGGGGGGGAGGGGAGCCAGGAGGGCAGAGACAAGGTGCAGGTGCAGGAAAACAGCCCCTGTGGGCCAGATACGGACAAGAGAGGCAAGGCCAGGAGGAGAAGCACCACCCAGGGGTGAGAGGCACACACCTGCTACACATCACTTACCTATAAAATATATTATTTATTTGTTTTCTGATGTAAGCTCTTAAGCCTAAGAATTTTCCATAGATTCTGTGGAGGGTAGTTTTGAGAAAATCTCTCTCTCGAGGATCTTCACTGTCAAAGAGCTCTAAAAGCTTCAAGGAGAGAAAGACAGGCAGTGAGTGGGTGGCTTTCTTGCTATAGAAGGGCCCTGGCCTTGGTGGCGTGCGGCTTACCTGCAGTACAAACTTCTGATCGATATATTTCTTCGCTATATTAGGCTGGAAGTCTGGAGACTCTAAAAATCTTAAGAAAAATTCATAAACAAGCTGGGAGGGAGAAAAGAGAAAAAAAGAAATAGTCAGTTATTATGAAACCTTGCTTTTTAAAAATATTTTTAAATTTTGGGGTCACACCCAGCAGTGCTCAGGAGACCATATAGGATGTCGGTGATCCAACCTGAGTGATCCTGTGCAAGGCAAATGCCTAACAGTTGTACTGTGGCTTTGGCCTCTCATGGAACCTTGTTAAGTAAAGGCTGAAATACCTGTGAGCTGTGGCTTGTTTGAGGATATCAGCATAAGGAAGTCCCACCTGCAGAACTCATGCTACATAGTACCCCATTCTAACAACATGGTGCCATGCTAACCACAATAGGGTCATGCTAGCTATATGACATCTCATGTTAACGACATGGTGTTATGCTAGCTACATTGCAGCACACTAATTACACACTATTATGTTCATTCCAAGGGATCATGCTAACTACATAGGGTTGTGCTGACATGGTGTGATGCTAACCACATGGTGTCTCATACTAACTAGGCATCTCATACTAGCTACACAGCATCTCATGCTAATGACATGGTATCATATTACGCAGCACCATACTAACTACATGTCATCACATAAACTGCACACTGTTATGTTCACTACAAGAGATCATGCTAATAACATGGCACCATTCTAACAAGGTGTCATGCTAACTACATGATGTTAATGAACCTAAGCAGATGTGAGACGGTTCCAGGTGGCTCGGTGCCAATGATGACACCACAAGTGTCACCTGTGAGAAGGCATCCCAGGTCTGGCCCCTGGTCTCAGGGCTCACCAGCTGGGAACACTCCAGGGGTGCCCTGAAGACTGGCAAAGCTGGCCCACAATGGTGCCTCCATTCTTGTCTAGTATTGAACAACCCCTGCACCTCCAGTCGGGTCCCAGTTGGTACCTGGAGATGCGGCCAGGCAGCCTCTAACGTCGGCTCATCTTCCTCAGGGTCAAATTCAGCTCCCGTGGGATTGGAGGACGGTGGTAATGTTCGGAACATGTTAACTGCAAACTGGAAGCCACAGAACCAAGTTAGGCCTGGTGTGATGAGCACTTGGCCCAACTATTAAGGTGAGGTGATGGTACTTGAGGGCTGCTGCTTCAGCATGACTGGGAATAGCTCCCTCAGTCCTCAGGCTCATAGGCAGGCACTGCCTGGTCAGCTGTCAGCTGGGTAGCCAAGGCAGGGCCCCTCTCCTCCTCCTCCTCCTCCTCCTCCTCTTCCTCCTCCTCCTCCTCAGACACCACTCAAGTCCCTGATCTCGACACTGTGACCCAGGATGCTCTGACGAGGTCTTAAGTCGGAGCTTTCCAGATGCTACTGTGGATGCAGGTGACCTGCAGGCAGGTCTTTCAGCCTACCCATACGGTCCAGGGCTCCCACAACAGAGAGGAGAAAATCACTTGATGGACTCAGGAAAGACTCAGGTCACTCCCTAGGGGCCCACACCTGCCTTCAGCTCTGCCACTCTCTGGGGGCCATGGAGGGCACTAACAGTGGGAACCCCACAAATAGGCATTCTGAACATCTAGAAGGAACAGTGTCACTGGAGTAGATATCCAGCAGAGTCCACCATGAACTTCGACTATGGGCAATGCCCCTGAGAACGTTCCAGAAGGGAGTGGCCCCTGGGGATGTGGTGGGTGGCAGGGAACTCAAGGATCGAACTGAGATGGTCACGTGCATGGCAAGTGCCCCCCACCAAGCACCAACATTAAAATCAAAAACAAATTCAGAGTTTTGTTTTATTTTGAGCCATACAGGGGAAGTTTCTGCAAAAACCAAAAAAAAAAAAAAAACACAACATTTTAGCGCTAGAGGTAAGGTGCCTTGCCTTGCCTTGCCTTGCCTACGCTAGCCTTGGACGGACTGCGGTTTGATCCCCGGTGTCCCATATGGTCCTCCAAGCCAGGAGCGACTTCTGAGTACATAGCCAGGAGTAACCCGAGTGTCACCGTGTGGCCCAAAAACCAAAAAAAAAAAAAAAAAAAAAAGGGGGGGGGAGTTTCTGGAATCCCTGTTATGCTCAGGGCTTACTCCTGATTCTGTGCTCAGGAATCCTACCTGGCAGGACTTGGTGGACAACATGGGGTGCTGGGAGTGAAACCTTGACTGGCTTGTAGAAAGCATAAGCCCTGTCCACTGCACTACCTCCCTGGCTCTCACATATGCTTTCAAAGATGCTTAACTAACTGTCTGCAATTACTATTCTCAATGCAAAAGGGGCTGAATTTTATCGATGATGGCTAGACTCACCAAGTAGATTTAATCTGTTATGTTCTTTATTTTTTTTGTGGGGGGGCACACCCGTTTGATGCTCAGGGGTTACTCCTGGCTAAGCACTCAGAAATTGCCCCTGGCTTGGGGAGACCATATGGGCCGCCGGGGGAATCGAACCTCGGTCCTTCCTTGGCTAGTGCTTGCAAGGCAGACACTTTACTTCTAGCTCCACCTCACTGGCCCCTAATCTGTTATGTTCTAAGCTGTGGCTTGATCCCATTCCTGACCTGTACGGTGGTTCACTGTGAGGTTGTTTAGGAAGGTTCCAGAATAGCAAAGCGATGTACTATGTCCTCCCCTACCCTGTACAAATGAGTAGGAGAGGACATTTCAGAACCAATGTATCCTGGGGCCAGCGGTTCCATTATGGGTATCCACAATGTCACCTATTGTGACACACGTGAACCCGAGTGAGGATGGCTGACACACGTCTCTTGGTGCCACTTTCGACTCTCAACACTTGCAGACATGGTGCAGGATTCATCTTGAATGTGATGCAAACCCAAGACTAATAAGGATAGAATTAATCCCCTGGTTAAGAGTGAGTCTACATCGACATGGAAAGATAGAATAATTATAATAGGTAATTCAGACTGAACGAGAAGGGTGGGCCGCCAACACCCCACTCCCCATATGGGGAGAAGGAACCCACAAATAGGTCCACAGATTGTCTGGCTAGTTCCTGACAAGGGTATGAATGCAATTCCTTGGAGAACCTGTATTAGCTTTCTGATGACTGTTTTTTAATGAGAATATGTTCAAGAACAAGCATATTTATGCACCAAAAAGTAAACCTCAGTCAAAACAAACTACAGATCTAAAAATAAAGAGTATGATCATTTTTGGGGACTGGAGAGAGACTACAGCGGGGAGGGCACTTGCCTCGCAGGAAGCTCACCGGGGTTCACTCTCTGGCAATCCCAGAAGGTCCCCTGAGTCCCACCAGGAATGATTCCTAAGTGCAGAGATGGGAGTATACCCTGAGTCCCACTGGGTATGGCCCCCAAACAAACCACAATAAATTATGTAGACTATTAAACTCCTAGAAGAAAAATCTTTGTGAGCCTGGGTTAGGTAGAGAATATACAAATTTATAAATGAGCTCTATTTAGGATATGTAAGCTAGCCTCAGGGTCAGTGGAGAAACCACTACCCCAAAAACTCAGATAAGTTGAACATGGACGAATTACTTGACCCAATTTCTCTAAGACAGGAATGATGACCAGACAGAGGAAAACAACCCTTCTATGCCAGGGAAAGGCAAAGTCAAGTCCCAACAAGATAAAAGGTCACTGATGCTGTCCCCAAGGACAGGAGCTACGGTCTGGGTGCGCCTTAACTCCTCAGACCACCCCTGCAGTCACTGCTCAGGTATTACTGCTGCAGTCCCAGACCCCAGAGCTCAGGTGAGCCCTGAGTGGTGCAGTATGGCAGTGCTGGCAACACTCAGGTATTACTCCTGGTGACACTGGGGATGAGCTCCACTGCTGCCTAGGAGTACAGCACAGAGCCCTGCTTAGGATGAGCACTGAAGAGTAACACATAACAGGGAGCCGGGCGGTGGCGCTGGAGGTAAGGTGCCTGCCTTGCCTTGTTCTAACCAGGACGGACCATGGTTTGATCCCCGGTTCCCCATATGGTCCCCTGTGCCTGCCAGGAGCGACTTCTGAGCAAATAGCCAGGAGTTACCCCTGAGCGTCACCAGGTGTGGCCCAAAAACCAAAATAAATAAATAAATAAATAAA
>PVKC010047523.1:0-11039 GCA_004027635.1 Crocidura indochinensis | reverse complement strand
TTAAAAAAAAGCCAAAGGAATAGAATCTGACCAAACTAAGCTCACCAAGGTTAGGGTGCAGGATTTGATTGGGAGGGGCTCTGGCTAATAGGTGGATATTAGTAGGTATTCTACTGATGGAAATGAAATTAGAAAATTTTATTCACAAAACTCTATCATTAACATATTCTAAATAGCAGTGCCTCAATAAAGACGTAAAGAATGATACATATTTTTGAATGAATGAATGGTAGTAATTCAAAACTCTAAAATTTCATAAAAGGGAAAGCTATTTACAAAGGTGAGGTTACACTTTTCATGTTTCCATATTTTTTAATTTGTTTGATTAATTTATAAAACATATTTTATTATGACAATGTATTTGTAGATTTGTTTCTAAAAGATTTTTTCAGCCATGCAAAAGTTCAACATCAATTTCCATTAGTCTGCCCATCCACCAATATCCACAGGTCCCTTCCTAGTTTCCAGCCTGCATATAGCAAATGTATTTGATATTGCTTGCTTCAAAACAATTTAAAGGAATGGCAAATGAGTTATTAGAAATGAATCAATAAAAGTACATTAATGTTGATTTATGATTATGTGATTTTAACCTATGTCAATATAAAATTAAGTAATTTAATTTAATATACTCTTTATGCAGGTAGTTATGATAAAACAATTTCAATCAATTTATCAATTGAAACTTAGTTGCCCAGTTATTTTATTCAATAACTCTTTGTATGTAAATTTGTGTTTTCTAACAGGGACTTTTCAAAGTGTGCTCATGAAATTAGAAGATAAACCCAGTGTTCCTTAACCAGTTAGGCTCTTGTTTCAACTGCTAGGGCCTAAGGGTACAGTGTTGATCAAGTCCTGAAGTGACAGGGCTACAAAGACCATAGTGGTTCTTGGGGACTGTGAAGTATCATGTACAAACTTGGTCATTTGCCCCTATTTTCATATAAATTAAAATAAAATATTAAAATAAAGATTCTCATAATATGGAAGGACAAATATTTGGAGTAAGAATATTATCATTTAAATATTAGCTCTCCAAGAGACTATAATATTGAGTTACTAAATTCCTCTTCAAACTTGTCAACTAGGAAATGGAAATAATGATGCCTTTCTTAAGGTTTCTCATGGTAATGTTGTTGATTATATTGTTGTTGTGTTTGTTCATATTGTGAAATGCACAGGACTTCTGTAAGGTGTTGTAGTAATTCTCATAAATATTTGCTTATTGGACACATGAATAAACTATAACTTAAGCATCATTTTTTACTTTTTATTTTCTTTTATTTCATTTTTCTTTTGGTTTTCTCTTTTTTATTAATATCTTTATTTAAACACCTTGATTAAAAAGTGATTGCAGTTGGGTTTCAGGCATATAAAGAACACCCCCATTATAGGTGCAACATTCTACCACCAATGTCCCAAATCTACCTCCTCTATACCCCGCCCTGACCTGTACTCTAGACAGGCTTTCCACTTCCCTCATTCATTCACATTGTTATGATAGTTCTCAGTGTAGTTATTACTCTGACTGAACTCACCACTCTTCGTGGTGAGCTTCATGTCATGAGCTGGACCTTCCAGCCCTCCTCTCTTTGTCTCTGAGGATTATTGCAAAAATGTCTTTTATTTTTCTTAAAATCCATAGATGAGTAAGACTATTCTGTGTCTATCTCTCTCCCTCTGACTTCTTTCACTCAGCACAATAGATTCCATGCACATCCATGTATAGGAAAATGTCTTGACTTCATCTCTCCTGAGGGCTGCATTGTGTAAATGTACCACAAAATCTTTAGTCATTCTTCTGTTGAAGGGCATTTTGGTTGTTTCCAGAGTTTGGCTATTGTAAATAGTGTTGCAATGAATACCGGTGTGAGGAAGGGATTTTTGTATTGCATTTTTGTGTTCCTAGGGTACATCCCTAGGAGTGGTATAGCTGGATCTTATAGGAACTCAATTTTCAGTTTTTGGAGGAATCCCCATATTGCTTTCCATAAAGGTTGGACTAGATAGCATTGCCAGCAGCAGTGAATAAGAGTTCCTTTCTCTCCACATCCGCCCAGCATTGCTCCTTCTTGTTCTTTGTGATGTGTTCCATTCTCTGTGGTGTGAAGTGGTACCTCATAGTTGTTTTGATTTGCATCTCCCTGATGATTAGTGACGTGGAGCATTTTTTCAAGTGTCTTTTGGCCATTTGTATTTCTTCTTTATCAAAGTGTCTGCTCATTTCTTATCCCCATTTTTTGATGGGATTGGATTTTTTTTCCTTGTAAAGTTCTGTCAGTACCTTGTATATTTTGGATATTAACCCTTTATCTGATGGGTATGGGGTGAATAGTTTCTCCCACTCAGTGGGTGACTCTTGTATCCTGGACACTATTTCCTTTGAGGTGCAGAAACTTCTCAGCTTAATATATTTCCATCTGTTTATCTCTGCTTTCACTTGTTTGGAGAGTGCAGTTTCCTCCTTGAAGATGCCTTTACTCTCAAAGTCATGGAGTGTTTTACCTACATGTTGTTATATATACCTTATGGTGTCAGGTCTGATATCAAGGTCTTTAATCCATTTGGATTTTATCTTTGTACATGATGTTAGCTGGGGGGTCTAAGTTCGCTTTTTGTAAGTAACTAATCAATTATGCCAACACCACTGTTGAAGAGGTTTTACCTGCTCCATTTAGTATTTATTGCTCTTTTATAAAAATTAGGTGACTGTATTTCTGGGGAACATTCTCTGAGTACTCAAGCGTATTCTGAGGGTCTATCTTTATTCCAATACCATGCTGTTTTGATAAATATTGTTTTGTAATACAGTTTATACTTGGGGAAAGTGATGTCTCCCATATATCTTTCCAAGGAGTACTTTAGCTATTTGAGGGTGTTTTTTTTTCCAGATGAATTTCAGAAATATTTGATCCACTTTTTTGAAGAATGACACGGGAATCTTTTGAGGAATCACATTAAATCTGTACAATGCTTTGTGGAGTATTGCCATTTTAATAATGATAATCCTGCCAATCCATGAGTAGGGTATATGTTACCATTTCCTAACGTCTTCTCTTATTTCTTGAAGCAGTGTTTTATAGTTTTCTTTGTATAGGTTTTCACGTCTTTAGTCAAGTTGACTCCAAGATATTTGAGTTTGCGTGGCACTAATGTGAATGAGTTGTTTTCTTAATGTCCATTTCTTCTCTGTCATTATTCGTGTATAAAAAGGCCATTGATTTTTGTGTGTTAATATATATATATACATATGCATATACATATACATATATTTGTTGTTTGGGCTGCACCCAGAGGAGCTCAGGGATTACTCCTGGCTCTGAGCCCAGAAATAATTCCTGGCAGGCTCAGGGGACCATATAGATGCTGGGATTGAATAGGGTCCATCCTGAGTTGACCTCATGCAAGGCAAATGTCCTACCACTGTATTATCTCTTACTTTTTGGTTTGATTTTATTATAAAAATGGAAGTTATTTGGTTGTGAATATACATTTGGAAATGTCTTTTCTTTTCAACTTTTCTAGAAGCCAGTTCCACCTTAATGTTGTTTATCATAAACTGATGTTATATTCATATAGCTCCTCAGAGTACTATTTTTTAATACAAAGCTACTTCTATTTTTCCCGAATGACATATATAAACCATGTGTCTATTCCTGTGAAATCTGATTTCTATAAAATTGATGGAAGGGTGTGGTAGGAAGAGTAATTTTGAATCAGTTTCAATCTATTGCTGAAAGGCAGATTAAATGATGGTTTGTATTCAATTGAGAAAAAGAACTGAACTACTAAATAACCGCTCACTTAAAATATCCATTGTCTAGTATTTAAAGTACTTTCAGTAGTTAAACTGACTCAGACTTAGAGGAAAATTTTTAAATCTTCAATTGTGTGATACATAAGATCAGAAAATCTAATAGACAACATGGAAACTATAATTGAGAACACTGAATTGTATAAATGAAATTTGTTGAAAGAATATATGATATGTTCATGTTTTAAATGCATATATATGTAAAATGTAGCTGTGTTAATTAACTAATTTGGAGAGAAAGGTGATCTTTTTAAACATATATCTAATCTCCATGTTCTATATTTTTTCCATTTATACTTCAGTCAAATGGGAAAATGTTAAGATAATTAAAAGCAAAACAGTTGTTACATTGACTGTGGTTTATTGACCAGTATAATAAATTATTCTAATTCCTAATTTCATGTTATGAAAATAGAATAAAAATCTTTTATACTGATGAACATTTCCAAATAAATTTTTATTGTATATAGATAAAATAGCATAAATCCATTGCTAGCTGTACTGTGAAGATTTAAAAGAATTTTTAGAAATAAAATAGATGTCTGATGTTCACAGGAATTTGAATTCACTCTATTAGAACTTCTAAAACATTCTGAATACTTTGACACTAAGATCAAAGTGTTTATTTTGTTAATATTTCTAATACATACTTTCTTTCGTTAGTTTTAGAATGCTGCCACTTGCTTTAGTGACTGGAGATCTTTATATTTTCCACAATTAATAATGGTCCTTGCTATGCCTTGAGCATTACTCTGTTTGAGTAACAAAGAAAAGTCATGCCTTCTCCATGACCTTCTTAAATAACAATCTTCCTCCTAACATCTTCTGATTGTATTAATAGGAAACACATTTATGATGTCACAGCACTGTGTAAATAGTGAGCATGCAGCATTTTCTTTTATAATATTGTAATTATTCCATTCTATACCATTTTATACTTATGTTAAATAAGTACACCTTAACAGAACACAATTATCTTGATCGAAAGAATGTTAAAATGACAATTATAACCTGGGACTGGAGCAATAGCTTGTCTATTATTATAGACAATTTACGGGGCCCGGGAGATAGCATGGAGTTAAGGCGTTTGCCTTTCATGCAAAAGATCATCGGTTCGAATCCCGGTGACCCATATGGTCCCCCGTGGCTGCCAGGAACGATTTCTGAGCATGGAGCCAGGAGTAACCCCTGAGCACTGCCGGGTGTGACCCAAAAACCAAAAAAAAAAAAAAATATTATAGACAATTTACATTATATATAGACTATACATATAGACATACTATAGACTATACATATATACATATTATATGTGTAGTCTATATTTGGACTATATATAGATATATAGACTATATTGTAGTAATAATATGTAATATAATATAAAATAATATAACATTATAGTAATATATTATAAGATAGGGTAATATAATATGGGTTGTAATATACTTTAAAAATATTTCTTTCATAGATAATTAGTTATTATTATACCTATTTTTATGAATAAAATGAGATTTATCTTATGTCATATTAGTATGAACATGGAATTAGATAATTTATGTTAGAAGAAGCCTGGCTTATAGTTGGAAGAATCTTTAACTATCATATCAGTTTAGCTCATTGCTTGACCATTTAACTTTCACCAAATATTTTTGACTTGCATTAAAGATTAAATTTAAGAATCATAAGGGAAGAACTTTGTTCTAACCATTGTCAAATAAAAGCACATAGCAAAGTGGTGAGATCCAGATTAATGAGGCCTACACAAAGATCCGGTGGTGTTAGTAGCCAATTTTATTATTTCCTATTATTACAGCTCATAATAATCATAATTATAGTCTGAACTATATCTCTCAGTTACATAATTTTCTCTGACTGAGCCTACATCACTGAGCTAGAAAAAGATATGGTCTTATGAGAAAAAAATGGGAATTGTGGAATATTTGAGAAAAATCTAAAAATCTATAAAATCAATGCTGGTATCCTAAAATGGAATTAAAATCAATTAGGATATGTTATTTTAGTAACTGTTGAATCATCTTTTTAGTTTATATTGTGAGAGGAAGATACATTGACATTTATGAAATATAATTATGGTTGGATAATTTATCTTATTTAATTCCCTGAAAGATTAATAGGGCTACTCATTATTATTCTTGAAGTATAAAGTAAGGAAACAGAAATTTAAACAGACATAAGGTCGATCGAAAGAGGACACAGACTAAGGGAGGGGACTTGGCAGAGAGCACTGAAGGAACAAATCCAGAAAAATCATCTTTAGGAGAATGAAAGATTATAGTGACATCTCTTTGGATTATGAACAAGAGGGGATTTTTGTGCTAGTAAATGTATTGGGGCTGGTCTCTGTTGCCTACCTGAGATCATGACCTGAGTATATAAAATTTGGTTATAATTTCTATTATCTATAATTGGCATACACTAAGGTAGTGCCCTACATAAGCAGTTAATAATGCTTTAGAAACAAATAATAGATTAATAGAAAAGATATCTTATTTTGGAATGAAAGCCAATTGATACACTATTGCCCAATTATAATAATCAAAGAGTCCTACATCAATGTTATTTCTCAACAGGATTATAATGAAAATATTATTTATCTTTCTATATGTGCATCTATCCAGACTTTGAAATAGTTGTTGAGAGATGTTATTTCCAAACTGAATTTGTCTAATCCTAGATCTTCCTTATCCCTAACATGGTCCATCATTTTTCACCAGAAATTTTATGCTTTAGTGATACCTGCTGCCTACTTTACAATAGTTATTATGACAATGTGATTGGTGATTCTAGTTTTGTTTCTTATATGCACAGACATCTTACTTAGATGAGGAATTGCTATTTTTAACACTAAAGAGGTTGATTTAAATATTGATTAGTTATTATTTGCATGCTTTTGGTTACAAAGGACAGTTATGAAAATTTGTCTCTGCTAACTTAAGTAAAACAAATCATTTATTGAAACAATATCACAAAATGAAATGAAAGTATGAGCAGTTATACCACATGAAAGATAGATAAATCTAGATTTCAAGATAACACAACTTAAGGAATGCGAATATACAAGACATTATATACACATATATACATACATACATACATATATCTTGTCTGTTTCTTTCTGTAATATTATATTTATCTACCCCATTTCAGGACAACTACTTCAACCTTATAAAAACATAGTGTTGACAGACATATCTTATAACTTATATCAGAAGAAAATGACAAAATCATTTCCCTTGATGCCAATTTGAAAGGAAAGTCCCTGGAGAGGACTCTCATTATAAAAAAAAATCAATAATTTTAAAATTGAGTCACTGTGTGAAACAGAATGCCAAAGCTCTTCATAATTAAATTTCAGTCACATAATGTTCCTACACCCATCCTTCATCAGTGTACATTTCTCACCACCTATGTCCCAAGTTTTCCTTTCCCCCAAAACAATTCCAGCTTACCCTTATGGCAGTTATCTCTCTTTTTTCCCTTTAGTCATTGTGGCTTGCAATACTTTAATGAAATGATAGCATGAACTACTTTACATCCTTTCAGTACTTACATCTGGTCCTCCGGAGTGTTCATTTTCAACTATCATTATAATAGTGGTCCCTACTCTGCCATAATTGCATTCCCCCTCTTTTTTTTTTTTTGTGGCAAGCTTCCTACCATTGGCCAGTCCTCCTGGACCTCATCTCTATTGTCTTTGAGTATTATTACCAGATGATATTTTGTTTTTAATAGCCCACAAATGAGTGTGATCATTTGATATATATCCCTCTCCTTCTGACTCATTTCGCTCAGCATAATTTTCTCTGTAGGAGAGGATTTTTTATCCAGAGTTGGTCAGCTCTTCATGCTTGTCCTGATCACTTTGGTCAGTAATTAAAGACATATTTTGGATAGTAAAAGAAAAAAAACTTTATAGGAATGTGAGTGGGGCAAGAGCAATAATGCAATAGAGACCTATTCCAAGAAGGAATTAGATGATTGAAATTTAATACACAGTATTTGAAAAACTCCAATCTCAACATTCTCTTTCAAAAGGAATAATTTTCTACCTCATGATGATTATTCTCATCTAGGAATAGCCCTAATATCTGACTCGGACATCCTGTCTAATTTATTCTTTATCAAGTAGTCTCACTTCTATAGCTTATTACCATTATTCACTATCATCTTTAGCCTTCATATTTTTCTACTGATTTCTTTAGATTTCTTTGCTTTTTAAGATGTCATGCATACATACCCATCAGAAGAGTTTCCATCTAATATTTCCCATATAGCTACTATTTTGCTTTTGTTATTTTTATAGCAATAGGAATTCCTTGCTTTAAATGTGTTTTAATGTGTTGTGAATCAACACACCCTTTTATTTTATTTATTTTTTTTATTTTTCTAAGTAGATTATAACCTTCTTGAAGTTAGGAAATTTTTAATAAAAACCCACATTTGTAGCAACTTTAGCACAGGTTTTAGAAAATTTGCAGAGTATAACAAATTTCAATGGTACAAACATTGGATTACTACACGCCACTCACTTCCTAAGAACTGATTTGTCTGTTTTTTTTTTGTTTGTTTGTCTGTTTTATGCAAACTATTGACTACTGGGAGCAAATGTGATCAATAATGATCCACTCACCTCTTGATAGTTATCTCCCAATTCTGCCTGCTTCTTCAACAAAACACTATAGCCTTGTCACACTAAACTGCTTATTAATTCATAAGTATGTAGTGTTTCTTGAAAATTTCAGATAACAGATATACATTTTGTTTTCCTTCAGTATTTTTCTTATTGATCCAATGTTGGTCCGAACCTTATCAGCCCTTAAGAATCAGATCACAAACTTGCTCTTAGGAAACTTCAGTGATCACCACCTGACACATAGTAATCTTCCATTATACTACGAGGTATGTACCTATAACTCATCCCACATTTATGATATAGTTATTTGGTAAAGTGTGACTATAGAAACTCGGGTTTATTTTCTTGGTATATGAAACGAATTGGGCAAAGAAATGGCAGCTAGCTGTAAATATACCCCGAATGCTTTTAGCTACCATTTCACTTAATCCTTTTTTAGGGATTACCCAGATGTACTCAAGGATTGCGATTTTCTCTGCACTCAGGAATTACTCCTGGAGGGTTCTGGAGGCCATTTGAGATGCTGGGGATCAAAGCCAGGTTAGCCACATTCAAGTCAAATACCCTACTGGCTGTATTATTGCCCCGATCCTAACACATTCATTTTATTTATTTTGTTTTCTTTATGGTTTGGGAGCCACACCCAGTGGCATTGAGGGATTACTCCTGGCTTTGAGCTCAAAAATAACTCCTGGCTCAGGGGATTATATGGGATTCTGGGACTTGAACCAAGGTCCATCCTGGGTCAACCTCATTCAATGAAAACAGCCTATCACTATGTTACCACTCTAATATATTTTTGTATATATTTTTTCACATTATAATGTGTCCCACAGATTATATTTTAATAACAATCTATGATATGGAATTTGAAGATATTTCTTGTGGGGTGCAGAGTATATAGTGAGCATCATGAGTATAGTGATATTGCCTTGCACACATATGACACAGATGCAATTCTTAGCACTGTGTATGAACTATCTAGCACTGCCAGAAATAATTCCTGAGTACAGAGCTAGGAGTGAGTCCTGAGCACATCTGGTGTGATTATTCCCCAATATATTTTTGGTTGTTTTTGTCCCTGGTACTAGAAGTTTATAACCATCTGCTGAACGGTTCATGGAAAGATTAAACTAGTTGGAAGTCAAACTATGTTGAAACTAGGTGCTTTTTGAACATCTGTCCACAATCGTTTCCAAACAAGACCATTTTCTGATTTTCTTGGAATCTACCTTTCTCACTTCTTAGAGCAAAGCACTATATTGATCTCTTGGTTGTTCCTAACTAAAACAAGCCACTTGCATTTGTTACCTTCAATCTATGATTTTCCGGATCCATAACTAGCACATTAATACTTCTGGTCTCTCATTTACACATTACTACAATGATACATAGCTCACAGAGAAAGCCATAATGTACATTTCAGAGAACTGTCTAAAATTATGATGACTCAATGATAAAAATTTAGTAAAGATCTAATATAACACAAAAATGTTTACATTGTTTTTACTCTTATTATTTTTCCAATGATTGTGGATGCTGCTTATTCCAAGTTTATATGTATCTCAGAAACAGAATTTACAGCGATATGATTATTCTGAAATCAGATTCTATACTGCATATTATCACTTCTCTATAATAGCTTTGTTTGCTATCATAAAGCTGATCTTGATTACAACGAAAACCACATGAATACTTCTATTTCTGATATCTATTGTGTCTCCTACAATTGTCTGGTTTGTATAACTATGTAAATCAAGCCAATTTTTCACATCAATATATGCTGTATTAATTTTAATCATCTTTTAATTTTCTTTATAATGCTTCATAATTGTTCTCCTAAAAGTCCAATTTATTCATTTGATAAGCATTTGTTTTATATCTCTATAATTAACTCAATTCATTTGCCATTCATGTTTATTTATGCTGTGACTCACATATATATTTTTAGATTTTTACTGTCATTATAGCTTTCATTCTCAACTTATAAACCTTGACCCTGAATTCTAATTCTAACCCCTAAATCTCTACTCCTAAGCTTAGAATACCTTACCAATTTTCCTAAATTTGACATCACCTTTATCCAAAATTTCATTCTCAATGTCCATTATGGCCAGACCTAGTCTCGAATTCTAACAGTATTCCTAGCCCTATCTCTACCCCCAAACCAAACATTTCACTATCCTTGCCATATCCACTTCAACATTTATCCTTACCTTAATTTCACTTCATTCTTTACTTCCACCACAAGTGCCTCACATTTTTGGGGGGATTTTTGGTTTGGGGGCCACACTCATTGATGCTCAGGGGTTACTCCTGGCTCTGCATTCAGAAGTCACTCCTGACTTGGAGTGACTTGGAGAACAATATGCGATGCCAGGGGATCGAACCATGGTCCATCCTAGGTCAGCGCTTGCAAGGCAAATGACCTATCACTTGCACTCCCACTCTGGCCCCTGATTCACATCCTTAAGTATGAGATTGTAGGTCAAATTAGTCTTTAGTCTTTCAATTACTTATATATTTTGGAAATTATATGACAATGACGATGATCATAATTATAGTCACAATGAT